>SJJU01009165.1:0-24939 GCA_012932125.1 Conopomorpha cramerella | reverse complement strand
TTAAATACGCTTGGTGAACCGTGGGCATTTGCTTTAGCAAGTGCCTCTGCCTACCCCGCTTTGGGATTAAAAGGCGTGAAGTGTGTATATTGACGGGCCTAACAACGCTTCTAATACCATTGATCGGGGTCGGTCTACACTCAGTATGTTAATCAACACGAAGTGTTTTAATTATTACCGACAGTTTGTGTTCATCTGCTGTACAGTTAGAGACTGCGCAAGCTAAGCATCTCCGGATTTTATCAGACTGTAACGGGTTATCAATATTTCCACAGACAAACCTGTAAAATTGCATGGTCTTGACTGTACAGGGCTTTGTAAGAAACAAAGCGCATTACTGTTCGTTTAAACAGTATAATTATTGATCACTGTAATAGATATGAAAACTTGCTGACCCGGCAAACATTGTTTAGCCAATATACATTATTAACAATGATTCATTTCTGTTATATGCTTGTATTATACATGTAAACTTTCCTCAAGAGTCACTCTATCTACTTAAGTAAACAGCACACAAAATCTGTTGCGTATCTGTACTTTTAAAGATCTAAGCGTACATAGAGACAGACAGCGGGAGGCCACTTTGTTTTATACTATGTATTGGTAGTTCAACGACAACGTTCAGTTTCGACTAAGGTTCTACTATTAGTCTGAAAGTATAACCATCCGGTTCAAAGGATGCAACAAAAGGTAAGAACTTTGTATCAACAAGACACTAAGGGTTTTAACAGCGTCTGTGATCCAGGTGGTCGGATACTTGACTTGTGATCGGGAGGTCGCGGGTTCGAGTCCGGCTACTGGACGTGTACCAATGGGAATGGGACTCTTTTTCAGAGCCTATGTACGCAACGCAACGATCGTACGGTGAAGGACAACATCGTGACGAAACCCGCACACCACAAGGTGTGTGAGCCTTATAACGGCAATGGGCTCACCCCCTGTCTCGTTGGGATAAATACGCTTGGTGAACCGTGGGCATTTGCTTAAAAAGGCGTAGGTAAAGAGTATTTTTTTTTTACTAAGGGAAAATACCATTGATTTGAGTCTACAGATAAATCATACGGTATTATATGCGGGGCTCAACTTTAACACTGACACTAGGTAATAATATTTAACGATCCTTAGGTGTAGCTATATCTACCACGTTAGTTTAAAAATTACTTAAATGCCTGTCTTTATGCATTGTTCGTTAACTGCGATCGGTACTAAACACAGGATATTGTTATTATTTAACACCACGGTTGCGGGTAGGTCTATACAGGTTTAGTTAGGTTTTAGTCCATTGTGGTCGAGTGAATAGCACCAACAGAAATGCAGTTCGATTAAAAAGGCGCTACAGTTTATGTATGTACTGAAACGCTGTGTTTGGAATTTTGATTTTTTTAAACATTAGTACTCAGGTCTGGCGTTTGTTGTGTGGCCGCTATATGTGTCGACGTCACGGATGGGTCGAAAATCAACACAGGCACAGGAGTTTGCCTTTTGGATGTGAAATTATGACTGTATGTATGTTTTCGACTTAAAGGTATCTCTTGATTATTGAATATAACCTACTCATTATTTAGTAGGTGCAAGTTTAAAATAAATTCGTCAAAACTTCTATGAAACTTAATTATTATTACATAACTAAGAAAGAAGTAAATAATAAAACGTAATTCTATCAGCTGTAGATAAACCCTACTAGTACTAAAGTTTACCGATGGAGAATTAAACCTTCATGACTTTATGAAATTCATAACTTTATGGTATTTTTTTTGCCGACGGTACCAACTCGACCTACATAGCCGGATGGGAGGAGAGGTTGTTTGTGTTGTGAGAGTGGCGACTATTCATGCAAAGGCTGATACATTCCGCTCTGTAGCTTTCAGTGATGATGATGACTTTCAGCGCTCTTGGAGTCTTTTTTTAAATTTCATGACAGGGCAACGTAGACATCTTTTACCCTAAGGTCTCCGAGTATATACCGGGGCATTGTAGTTTATGTGTTGTAACCAGCATAATGAAACAGCTTCCTCGTGATCTTGAAAATAAATGTTGGGCAGTTTATTTGTTTACTAAAATCTTCACAAAATACGATACTTTTTTATTTATTATGTGAATAACATAGAGAAGTACATTCATCCACGTAACTGATGTTCCATAGGAAAGTGGAAATGGACTTATGAAAGAAAGAAGATCGCGTGTTTATATTTGGGAAGGAGAAGGGACTCGATTCGATTAGTATGATGAGCAGGTACAGGCCAGATTTGTGATGTTTTTGAAGTAAGATAAGTACAATGGAATGTTCGAAAAGTTGTATGAATATTGAAGCACTCTAGGTTTTCGGTACCCATGCATCATGAGACCTACCAATATTATACCTCAAAATTTCGTATTTTGTGTAAGTACACAATTAACGTGAACGTATATCGAGTTAAGGCTTTATCATTTTCAATATAGGTATTATAGAATAGAAGTTATGCAACAAGTTTCATTTTACTTAAATTGTTTTACGCCCGAGACCAGTAGGTACGGCGCAATAAGACAACAATGATTTTTATTAACAATTTTATTAATGGAACAAAACATACTTAAGTTCATTCTTATAAACATTCACCTAAAAGAGTCGTAAAACTGCGAGAATTCAATATTAAGTTTGAATTAATATTATTTTAAAGCCATAAAATAATATACTTAAGTAGGTATTGTATTAATATGATAGTCCTCCTTTAGAAAGATTGTAGTATCAAATAAGCTGAATATAGGTACTCGTATCAAAATAATAATATAAACTTTCCATACGAAGAACGCTTAATCTGTACCTAGTCTCCAACAAATGAATAGATGGGTATTAATGATGCCTCAAGAATGGAAATGTTGCAGGGTTTTTTTTCGTTTCCGTTTAAGTATCTACGAATGCGTCACTATTAAATATTCCTAATGGTTGGTTATCTTGGAATTTATTGATCTGAATGTAATCTGTCAGTTTATTTATTTTTCTACACTTAATTTTATAAATACATATAAGTACTTCAAGCCGTGTACAAGTGAGAGGCAGAAATTACACATCTGAATTCTGGTCTTGACATACACTTTTTGCTTCATCCACACACATACATGATCTCCGTTTTCCAGTACTTTTCACGCCCGTCTGCTACTATATAAGATCCTCGCAAATCTGGTCCATGTATGACCTTCTGGGGCGACACGGCTCCTACATCACATACATTTCCTAAATCAACTCAACTCGTTTTCTTTCGTGTACCGTTAACTAAACTTTGTTCCACTATTTCCATTGACATTGCAGAAAATTTCTTCAGAAATTTCATGCCCGTTTCCCAGAGGGAAACAGAGGGGAATGAGAGCGATGAGAGAGGAGAGGGCAGAGATTACGGACCTCCACTTGTCACTATTCTGACAAATCTCTTTTGTTTCTTCCACATTCATCTCTTCATACAATCCCGCAGTACGCAGGCCTTCTCAAGGATATAATCACAATAATTGATTGCGTTCATGTGTTACAAATATAGTCTTAAAAATACTGAAGTACGAATATCAACATGAAACCCTAGCAAGGGTACAGCAACATACACTTAACATAACTTAGGTACATTAGGTAGGAACGAATTACAATTTGTGCTAAAACAAATTATCACATGTTTATAAAATAACTAGGTGACCCGGAAAACGTTGTTTTGCCGAGATATTATTACCGTTCCTGTGGGATTTTTAAAAATTCTTTCGTATAGCTTAGTTAAAGTACCTACATGCCGAATTTCAAGCCTCTAACATCTTCAGTTTAGACTTTCATACCAACGATTTTTCCCTATTAATCCCGTTTCCGTGGAAATTTCGGGAATTTCTATCTTAGTGCATCCCTACAGTACCTAAGCCACGTCACATCCAATTTCATAATAGTATTTAAATTAAGAGCATTCCGTACGGTTCTGGGTTCCATTACGGATTATGGACGTATGTAAGTTTAGATAGTGTAGCATTCTAATGGTGAAAGAATCATCGTACAAACATCCATACAAAAATACAATAATTTCCTCTTTATAATATTATAGATTTTAAACCTAACTAAAGCGAAATTAAAGCATTATTATTACTTTTCTCAGCAACCGTACCCTTGCTTGTCTACCGTAGATAAATTGATGTAGTTAATCTATGGATTAAGTTAAGTATACCAATTAGTAAAGTACAGATGCTAATTCATTAAACACGAGTTAATAGGTACTGACAACTAGACTATTAATGTAATACAGGCGCAGAGCACGCTCTGTCGACTATTTAAATTTATCGGAACATTTGCATTTTTTTTCTTTTTCTCATCTTCTTCTTTATCGATTATTGATTGATATCTTATTTGATCTATGTAGATTTTAAAAAGGAGATTTGTCGCGATGGTGACAATGGATGTCCATCACCTCTGTCTGCCCCTATTCATTCAAATTTTGTTTTCAATCAACCCCAATTATTTGTTTATGTAGACATAAAAATGGTACGGTAATGGTTTTTATGTAACGGCGGACTTCTATGTAACCGTTTATTCCTTTCCTTAAGGAATGTAGGGATAATTATAACTTGTTCTGCTTATTTTTGTCAGCAGAAGGTTCTCATGAAGGAAAAACAATTAGAAAAATGCACGGAAAATTATACGAAAACATCGCCTGCCAAGCGTGGCGATTATAGGCAATTCCCCCCAAATGATCATGGAAATCAGTAAGGGAGGTACTCGTTCAGCAGTGGACGTTAGGAAGATGAATTCGAAATTATTAATATTCAGACAATACAACGTCTGTCGGGTGTATTATATCTGAAAGTAACATTTATTTTCAGGTATAATACACGCGCTACAGGTGTTTGTGAATTATACCAACACCATATCGGCTAACTATACAATTAACTTAATGGTTAAACACGGAACCTGTTGTTGCATTTGAATAATGCAGGTAAATAACAACGTAGTGACAAATAATAATAAAAAAAATCCATATCAGTAATAGGCAGATAATCGTTAGTGTTAAAACAATTTTTCCATAATACTTCTAACATTAATTTTCCTACGCATATTAGGCAATTTGCGGTTGTTTGCTCAGCGAGGGTAAATCCCCAGTAAATGTGATCATTATGTTTACTTAGAATAAAAGTCTTTAGTTTTGGTCCAAGTGAGATAATGTTATGTAATGTGTTAATGTACTTACTTTTAAATTGTGAACTTCGAAATTGTACCAATTCCTCGGTCACAGGAAGCTGTTTATACATACCTCGTGCGGAGTGCATTGCGGGATTACGAAATTACTTCGACAGAAATAAAAGAGAAGACTTCACCTACATACTTGTTGCCTCTACGATATTTTAAAACTCTCCTCCATTTATCTAGGCATCATCAAACTTCCTTATCATGTGACAATCTTTGAAATATTATCTTTTTTCCAACAAAAAAAATTTCATCAGAATCGATTTCTAAATGACCAAGATATCCGCGAACAAACATACAAAAATTGTTATATTAATTGCTATATAAGCGATTTCAACGCTTAAATAGAGGCAGTGGCCATCAGTGGGCTATCATAATAAACACGAAACTATATCACCAGACGTCATGTCTCCATTTTCCCCACCCCATTAAGGACTATCAGGCTGTATTGCAGACGTGTGTAATTTTCTTTTTGATACAAGATATTATGGGTGCAAAATCGTGAGTATTTTGGTATATAATTATATTGATTTAGCATGTGTCTCTGCTTACCTCGCTTTAGGATTAAAAGGTGTGAAGAGTATGTTTGAATACATAAGATAAAATACAAAATTGGCATGCAGATAAATGAACTCTTCTTCTTTCTTTAAACAAGCTGATGGTCCTTCGGATGAGCGATCGCATTTTAGTTTCCACTAAATGGAATCTTTTCTAGCGTTTTCATGCCTTGAACTACTTGCTAAGCTATAGAATGTGCCTGCTATCTCGGCGGTTTGAAAATAATTAAAAGTTCCTAAGTCCACACGCGAGGATTGTATGAAGCCATGTTATAATAAGTCATCTCTCAAGTTTGTGAGCGGCACGAGGCTGTGTTGGCGTCGCTCAGTCGACGACAGTTGTATGCAAGATGTCACAGGCCGCCGCCGCCGTCACCGCCGAGATACAGTGATAAACGCTACTTAGCCTGTCAGAGCATTTTAATCTTGCATCTTCATACCTGATGGGCTACCTCGTTTCTGAAGGTTGTGGGATCTTACAACCGATGCATAGAGAAGCGTAATCTGTTTATTTTCTTTTGAGCGCCTGATAAACATGCGATGTACTTATTTACCAATAGTGCACACTTTCCTCTGATGGACATAGCCGAAAACAGATCAGTGCAATTGGAGATTGATTGGTTTTCGGCTTCTCGCATGCAGCTTCTGCCAGCCATGTTGCGCAAATCATCGGAACACTCCGTTTGCCGAGACTCGAGAACACGTTTGTCCCAACGGTCATCGGTTCCACGGCTAATATGGCCGGCTCACTGACACTTCAGCTATCGAAACCGAAGAGCTATGTTGATGTTCTCTGTCGGATCACTTCGTTTCTGATTCAAACTTAGTTTTCTGCTTTGATTTTAACCCCCGATAGCTAATAAAGAAAATGTCTGAAATGTATGTAGATACGGGTACAACTTTGATGTGATTAAACCTAAAGCGTATTTACATTCCTTTAAAATTCTGTTTTGAGTAATTTAGACAGGGATGGAGATGTGGAGAGAAAAAGTTAAAGAGTAGGTAAACTTTTACGGGACTCGAAACTACATTGGAATTTATCACTAGTTAATAGCAACAAGTGTAATTTTAAGAGGTCTTTTAATTGTTAAACAAGTTATTGTTGACACGTATCATTTTATTATTTCCACAAGTAACTTACAAATAACCGAGTAGGCTGTAATAACTACGGACTGTGACAGCCTAGTCTAAATCAATTGATACTTTTAAGTCTCTAAAATCCTTGTAGGTAAATAAACGCCAGGTTATAATTAGTAATTCGCGTTCCAGTTTAAGGATTTGATTTATGATCGCGCTACTATTGTTGGGTGTGAAATGTTGTCTGACACACACGTATGTACGTAGAGACGCAAGGTCGGTCAGTCTGCGACAGTCTCCGCAGGATTGTGACGTCACGCGGAACAAACGCCGATTGTTTCGCGGAATCCCGGAAGCGACATTAGCGACAACCTGAATTAGATTCCAATCTAGACACTCTAGATATATTACTCATAAAAAAAGTTCCAGGTTATTACGGCACGGAATAAGTTCTAAGACAGTTATGAATTATGGTTAGTTTCATACAGTGATTTGCACGGCTTCCAAACTTAAACATTAGCTCAATTCCTTGGTCTATACGACATATTATTATCACATCATTGTCATGACATGATTGTTGGTAGAAGTGAAGAACTTTTTCTATGGAAATAGGAAATAATACTGGGAAATGAAACTTAAAAATTTCGTACAAATTTCAATTAAATACGAACACAGTCGGGTGAAGTTTATGACTATACACAATGAGTATTAATCATCAACTCACTATATTGTTGTGTGTATAACGGAGTCTATTAAAACATACTATAAAACAAAGTCTTTCCGCTGTCTGTCCCTATGTAGGCTTAGATCTTTAAAACTACGCAACAAATTTTCATGCGGTTTTGTTTACTAGATAGAGTGAATCTTCAGGAAGGTTTATATGTATGGTACAAGCATATAATAGCACAGATCCCTGTTAATAATTTATATTGACAAAACAACATTTGCCGGGTCAGCTTGTTTTCTTATACACTCGGGAGCAATGAAATCGACTCGGTATACTACTGGTTGTAGTAATAAACTGAGTCGATTTCATTGCTCTCAAGTATATTATATTATATCATCATCAGCCGTAGTCACCATCATCAAGACGTCCACTGCGTTGCCCCCACATATTATGTGCTTGATTACTGACTGAGGTTCAGGATCAACAAAGTGTCATTATTCTTCACCTAAAGCCAAGGCGATGCGCCATTTCTACTATTAGCATATAGCACTACCGCATATAAACAAACAATGGTCTAATAACATTATCAGGCTAAACAAATGTAGTCGGTATAACAACCGACCGCTCGCTATTAAATAAACATCTTTTTAACTTAGGACTTACAGACAGCCCACTGTGCAGAGCATGCATGGAGGCAGAGGAGACAGCGGAACACATCTTACTGGAGTGCCAGATTGTGGAAAAATACAGGGCGACTCATCTAGAACAGCGACGATTCCTGCAGGAGATCATCAAGGACACGAAGGGTTTGTTACGGTTCCACGAGGAGCTGGGGTGGTTGGAGTAGCGCCACCCAAATCACGCACAATAGGATGCACTGGACGTCGAGTTGCGCAAACGCCCCGTATCATCTACATCTAGCATATAGCAGTATACTAATTTTTACTACTAACCAAAAGTTATGCAACGCAATGTAACTAAATGCCATTTTCTGTCATTTGACAAAGGCAAAAGAAAAAGCAGCTTGTAGGTTACATATTGTACCTACCCACCTGTAGGTACTCGGTACAAATAAATGGGAACCATACCAAGCCGAGACGAATTGTCTTTGCCTACCCAGACCTTTGACAGATTAGTGGTTTTCTTTTGGAGTCCTTTCGTTCGGAACTGAACGAAATTTAAATGGGACTAAAGAAGAGAGAGAAAAGGGAAGCACCAGCTTCCAAATACAAAAAAAGAATTTTACAAATCGGTTACAGGTACAAAAAGTTTAGAGGTAACATACAAAAAAAAAATACCGACGAATTGAGATCCTCCTCGGTGTGATTCCAAGTCGGTAAAAATATGGTATTTTTTATTTCGGGTGGGTTTATTACCACTGAGAATAACCATTGATGGTAATACTGATACTACATTTCTCATTATTACCATGGTTTAAAATTTCTAATCGCCGTGCGGTATTTTAATTATTTTTGACACAACTAGGCGTCATATGGTTACAGTGAGACTGATTTGTAATACATCTGTAGTCTCAGTATTACCATTAGAATGGGTAATGGGAATAGTGAGACCCACCCTTTATCTCATTCTGACATTGGTGCAATATCAATTTGTGTTGACAAAAGTAATGGAGTAATGTAATGACAAAAGTAGTGCATAAGTAATGGAGCTATAGATGGTATTTCGAATTCATTAAAGGTTACTTTCGACCACAACCTGCTTCGGCGGAAAGTACATTAGTATGTCGATTAAGTGCTCAAGTCTCATATAAGTAATTGTTATTGCAAGTAAACACAAATGCGACATTTCCTTATAGTAACAATCACACCATAATGTCAAGTTAAGTATTGAATAAAAATATAAAATGTCAGCACAGAACAAAAACTAATAATGAAAAGTAAATAATCCTTATTCCTCTTGGTCCAGAATTTATGCATCATCACGCGTGATTCGCGTGAGTGTCTGAACGGACAGATTTCGATATTTTTTGTTGTTGTCTGAAGAAGTTTCTTATGAAAACAAGGGAAAGTTAAAAGTTTAGGCAGGACAACTTCTGTCGGGTTCGCTAGTAAACAATGTGGAACTGTGGTCTAGACGGGACAGATAAAGGAAGTCACGCATATAGGACGACATACGCGGATTCGATTTCCTTTTTTTTTATTTAGTTTTGGCCTTAATCCTTTACAATAAACGCCTTGTCAACTATACAAATGGTCTGTCTGTACGTAGTTCAGATCTACTAAAACTGGTTATTACGTCTTTAGCATAGGTACCACCATGGTCATTACAATTTACCTAGGACTGTACGCTCTGAAAGGAGAACTAACCCTATTGCATACATACACTTCACGCCTGTCTCTCAGTGGGGTAGTCAAATACTACAGATCTCCATTTGTCACGGTCCTGATATACTTTCTCTCCAGATTCGAGTACTTTTCACACCGCTTTCCGCCAGGACATCATTTGGACAATGGCATCCCTATTACGTCTTGTTTTAGAATACGGGTCGTAATCTGTCAGATTAAAGGTGCGGGTCCGCCGCGTCGGAATCGAAGCGGAGGGATTAGTTGCTTTGTATGGAACTTATTCTGTGGTACTTATTTCCGCGCCGGACATCGGTATTTTTTCTATAACATACAAATAATTTGGTTGTAGACATTGTCATGTATAGGTTTGAAAAAAATATTTTAAAGAATATACCTTTTTTAAAAATATGGTTAGATACAGAATTTGTAACAGGAGCGAAAGCGGCAAAACAATCAATCACTGATTTCTTTATAGACTTGAAAAGTTGCCGATGACTTGCCGGAGTTTGTTTTCCTGTGCGACTTCAATCGTGGGTGAAAAAGCAGCAGTAGATAAACGTGCTCCATCATTAGACCATATCGCTACTGAGCAGAATGCCTGTCAAACGCTTTCCATTATGGAAAAAAAGGCGCCGTTAGTACGGCTATTGACAAGTTGTACAAGTAGGTACCATAATTTGCAATAGGAAGTTGTGAGTTCGGCTCAGACTCTATTCTATCACAGTATATAGGTATCTACTGGTCAGTAGGCCTCTTTCACACGGCGGAGGCAAACATGGAAACCCGGAAACCATAGCGGCGATCGCCTCAAGTGCCTGTGCTTGGGTTTAGGCGTATGTGTAGTCATTCAATTCCATCAAACCTTTCGGAGATACAATCCACCCGTTGACGTAATAACAGTAAAACTACTGTTTCCTTAAATTGGCCACGATAGTGTTAATTGGGGTGTCAAAAAAAATATAAGGAGTTACAATTTCCATTTTCTATGTATGTAGGTACATTTTATAAGACAGCAATAAAAATTTGTGAACTACTTATTTGAAATTTCATTGTACCTATTTATAAACAGGATACCGTAACACGTCATTGCAATACTGTAATAGAGGTATGTAATACTAATAAACGGTCAAGGCTTTATTGTCGACTAGTGGAAGCAACGCGATTTCATTCGCGCAGTTTAAGTAACCTGTACTGTGAATTGTAATTTCATACATTTTTTAATACATATACAATGGTGTCATTTTCGAGATCTGTAAAACTGAATAAATAGATAGGATCATCATAATGTATAATAAAAAAAATGCATTGTTACTTTGATATTTCTTTTTAATTTTTTTTTAATAATGGCCATTCAAGTTCATATTACATTCTCTCACTATTCATCGAACATTTTTGATAAAAACGGTGCTTGTTTTCATGTAAAAGGTTGTTTCTTTTAAAGTTCTTCTAATTCTATTAAAAATATGACCACTAAGTTTTAGAACCATAACTCCAAAAATAACGTTGTTCTCATATTCAATTTCCCCTCGTGTTTTCTCCTTATGGAATGAATTTTGTAAAAAGCATTTCTCCTCTCACGTAAACAATATAAACATAACCCTTGTACAAAATTACAGCCTTCTACCGTTAGGCCTTTGGGCAGGGCGTTAATGATGAGTCAGTGATGAATTAATTAGTCAAGACTGAGTTTATAGGTACATATAGATGAGACATAAAGTGCCATTAACTACTCATTACGATGTTTTTTCGTCAGTCTCGATCAAATAAGTCTAAATAGATTCTCCCGATAATATGACAATGTTTATGTACCTACCTACGTACATTATGTACATAGCAAAAAGTTGAATGAGCAGGAAGGGCCTTATAATATGATTATGGAGGCAACAGGTTAGCACCATTAAGGTGAGCGGCCTCGGCTGCGGCAACGATTCGCGAGATGGACGACTAGAACAAAGGGCCAGTGTATTTGCAGCAAATAAATCTGGCCACAGATTAATATTCATATAATCCAGCTAGTTTTTGATACAGGACACGGTGTAGACCCCATGGATTGGTTGTATGCTCATTTCCAGGTAAATCATGGTGTTGTAACCGGCAGAAACAATTTACTCCACCTAGTAAAAGTTCATGTTAAAAAAAACTGCTACTTTCTTTCTTTCTTCTTATTATAATTGGCAAAAAGGAAAACGTTCCTGCCGTTGTTGTTTGGTTCCATTATCTTTTATACGAGTGTACGAGTCTTGCACTTGTCTACAGAATCTTACAAATATTATAAACGGGAAAGTGAGATTTTTGTTTGTTTGTTCCGCTTTCACGCCGTAACTACTGAACCGATTTCTTTGAAATGTTGCAGACGTATAGTTAGAAGTCCGCTTTAAATAAAAGGGTACTTTTTATCCCGGAAAATTGATATTCCCGAGGGAAAACAAAAATATTCCTTTATACCGCAATACAACCGAAGTCCACGCGGGCGAAGCCGCGAGCGGAAAGCTAGTTTTTCATATTTTAGACCCTCTAAAATGGGCACGATTATAATATGAAAAATTGTCTGTGGCCCGATTTATTTGCTACACAGTGTGTTAGAAAAAAGTTGGGCACTATTAAAACTGAAAAACAAATTAAATCAGGTTGATCACGACTTCACATTTGAACAAGAGGCAGGTAAATTGTTATTTAAAAATATTTTAAAATATGATTTCAAATCGTAAAAAACATTGTTTTAAAACATGTGATGGTACCGGTGGCTTTAAGAAAATAGAAGACCCCTATTATAATATATCGTCGTTGAAGAATCGTGGAGTGATAAAGAGTCCTCAGGGAGGGTCAGCGCAGAGAGCGGTGGCAGAGGCCCCGAAGACGTCGACACGCTGCCCGGACTGGGCATTGCTGGCAGAGCAGACTGGGTCGCGGCCCGCTGTGCACAGCGCGGGCCTCACCCGCTACTCCCTCGCAGAGCGGAGCCGGCATAACCAACACGTCATGGACACACGCACACTCCATTCTGAAGCAAACCTCATCGATCACTATTCCAGTGAAGTCATCAAGAATGCTATCAGCACTGTTGATATCAAACAAAACAATACCAATAAATTCTTGAGGCAGACATCCAGAAACATTTTCAGATGGAAAACTGAATTCCAGAAAGCTTCCAATGCCATGAAACTAGAACTTGACAAACTTGACCTTGACCGACAGCGTCTGATTGCAGTCTTAAAAGCTTTGCTATTACCTGAAGGAATAACTAACGAATGTATTGAACTGAGATTACGTAGAACAGGGAAGGACTTAACGTTTGACGCTGTGGAACACTATCTTATTCAAGAACGGAATCTAATAAACGAAGTAAGGGCGAAGCTAGATAAAACTTTGAAGTTGGTGAAAGAACAGATGTCTCTGAATAAAGTAGCCAAACAAAAACTTGACTATGAGTATTGTGAAAAAGAAACTGCGCATATCGTCGAGACACAAAATTTATCTCTGAATTCTAGTTCTCCCACTATCATGTTTGTACCTGGGTCTGCCAAATATGGGGAACAAACGACATCCGTAGAACATTGGGAACATTTCTGCAAGGAGAACATAGTGAATTGCGAAGTGGTTCGCCAAAAGTCCATCGAAATAAGAGCAACTATCCACCCACTCATTGTCGAAGTGAGCAAGAAGCTGAGAACACAAGCCGACATGACGGATAGTTCACTTAGCGAAAACATAGCTATCACTATTGAATTGTGCTCTAAATTGGAGCAAAACCTACTGAAGACTCTACGAAAAATTGCGGTTGTAGAACGGTCTATTGAGAGATTAGGGGAAACTATTATGAAGTTGGATTCTGCTATGAAGTGCGCTCAGAGTCGGTTGGATGGACGGGCGCGTGGTCGTCCGCTCGGCGAGGCAATACGCGACGCGGCGCATGGGGCGCTGCTCAACGAGGTGCGGACGACGCACACACAAGTCACCGCACTACGGGCCAACATCACGCGGGCCACAGCTACGCGCACAGCCCTCTACAACACCGGGGCAACGTTGCAACAAGAAATCGCCACCAAGAGGAACAGTTTGATAATTGACCGGGACAGGTGTGCCAAGATTCGCACGCATTTTCCCAGTGCCCTCGATATAATATCTGGAAGTCAATAATTTTTTTATACACCTTTAGTTAAATTACTTATCTACCACAACATTTTATTGATATTTATATTGTAATGTTTACATTACATCGAAATAATATGTAAAATAAATATAACCTACAAAAGAATAAGGAACAATTATTTATGTAGGTTATTTCCTTTAAACATAATAAAATTATTATTGTCCACTTCATTATTTTACAACGTTTGTTTAAAAATTGTACTTCATCGAAATAGGTCTTAAATTGTTAGGTACAACAATTTTAATTTTTTCCTTGTGTGCTGCTGCCTACTACATCTAATCCGCGGATGAAGTAACCCGGCACGAAGTTTCCAAAGATTGATCTCATTATGCGATTTGGGACAAAGGAACATCTGGACTACATAGTGCGCAGCACTTTTCCAGCGCAGACACAAACATGAGTATCATACATACAAAATTAAAAATACAAAGCAAGCAAAGCACTGTTGTAACTGCTTTGAATATAAAGATATTAAATCTCGTAGGTAGCTACACAACCAATATAGATTAAAAATACATAATTTCACTTGATATTTTTAATCCCATAATAGGATAGAGCTTTGATCTTGACAATCGGGACCTAAATGGACACAGAACCTACATACCCACGGGTAGCCTATTGACCAATAATCCCATTCACGATCCAAATAACCCTTCAGTCGAAAGTATTGAAAGACGTACATTTGGGATGTTATTTTATACCACCAAGATCAGTAAGGGCTAAACCTCTTAAGAATAAAAAAAAGTTATACAGAACTGTAACGGCTTTACCGATAAACGCTGTTTATTTAGTCCAATATTGTACCAAGCTCAGCTTAAATTTTTAGGTGTACGTTAAATACGGAGTAACCAGTTTCAGTAGAGCAGTAATAACTTCGGTATAAGTAACAACGCGTTTATTGGTAAGGGGATAAGTGTACGTGGGCACTGGGCACCACCCCGTATTCGGAAACTATTAGCAGTACTCAAACTTTTATCGCTTCAGCATAATTTGTCTGTAATACACAAACACGATATTAACAATACTTGAGCAGAGGTAAGTGCTCCTCTCAAATTTGAGAATACAGGGTTCAGTGTGACATTTCCTTCATATGTGTAAAGGACATGTGTGTTATATCAAATACTTTGGGATTAAATGGCGTTAAGTGCATTTTTACATAATTTATCATAAGCCTCTCCAATTACACGCCACTGTGATCAATTTTCGGCTTCTCGAATCCAGCTTCTGCCAGCCATCGAGCGCATATCATCAGTCCACCTTTCCTGAGGGCGTCCTACACTCCGTTTGCCGAGACGCGGTCTCCACGTGAGAACTCGTTCGCCCCAAAATGGTCATCGGCTCTACCGGTAATGGCCGGCCTTTGGCATCTACTGCACAATGTTATGCCTACGACTTTTCTGATTATTAAGGGATAGGTCAGGGAGCGCACGTTTATTTACAGTTTGCTGGTTAATTAGTGTACAATTATAATTTCCATACGGAGGCGTTGCGATGCCGTCGGGTCAACTAGTCTAATACATAGGTAACTAGTGGACGCGACAGACGTTGTCCTGTCTTAACCTTTAATTTGAAATTAGTATAACCTCAAGGGTAGCAGCAGTCCAGCAGTGGATGTATTTTTTTCATAAGAACCTTCTGCTGTCTTTAATAAGCACAACAACGGAAGAATTAGCGAAATCAGTCTACCCGTTCCGGAGTTATGCGGTTACCAACACATTTTGCGATTCATTTTTATATGTAGGTATATAAGATTTGTTTGGTAGGTGAGGCACCCGACATCACAAATAAAATCAATGTAATAATTAACCTACCAGCTGACCTAATAAGGGTTGTTATGCCAATAAAGCAAATCTTTTGACGGGCTCGTTGTTTCGCATGTCTGCCTCTATTCCATAGGGTCTTGCATACGATTCCCATCGCTGGCAGCTAAGTAATATTTTGGAGAAAAAAAAACGCTCTCTTGGCATTGGTTGTCAATTGGTGTCTGGGTGTTCTAAGTAGAAGGTGTATGTACCCAAGTAATTAAGGTTCGATGTTTGATTTCCATAACACAAGTACTTTAGCTATTTAACATGGGATGAAGACAGTGTGTGTATTGTTATACAATGTAATACAGGTATAAACGGAAATACATACACTTTTCTATGTATTGATAAATGCTGGAAAATCATCTCTATACAAAATAGTTTTTTTCTAAGGAGATGACATTTTGCATGAAGATTTGCAAAATGTCATGAAAGGTCATTGGGCGAAATCTGACCCGGTTTTCGAAATATGTCCTACAATCATTAAATTATTTTTAAATTATTGAGTTTTAGTATACCTTTCATTGTATGTAGTTTTTAGAAAAAAAAAATCGCGGCAGATGTCTTAAAAACAACGTTAAGTGTTTCAAAATATTTACTGTTGTAATCAATAAAAATAGTTACAATAACAGAAATGCACGGCTAGAAGCTGCATTAGCCGCCTCATTCGCTTATTTTTCGTTTTCCAGAATTGTCGCGATAGTAAAAGTTGCTCGTGTTGATGAACCTAACAACGTTTAAAAGATCATTGCTCGGGTTCCTTTTACACGCAGTAGTAGGTACCTAACCTACTTATAATAAATCCCAAAAGTTATTAAGTGTCTTCTCTGGTCTCATACTAATCAACCTGCAATAGAAAGGTTTGAGTCATCAGCTGGACTCAATTATTCAGCAAGCTTTATAGAGTTATAACGAAACGTCACAGAAAAGTACCTAATAATTAAATGATTATTTGCGTGTACTAACAATAATATGGCAAGTAGATACATAATAACAGTCGTGCAATTATCAGGTCACCAAACTGATTTATGTACCTACTTATTTGCAATCAATCCATTGTCACGAATAATTCGTATTTTTTCAGACAATTATGACGACTTGTGATTAGAGATGGGTTTCTATCCGAGTATTTATCCGCTGGAGGATAAATATCCATAAATACTCGTATTTACCCGAGTATTTATCCAAAGTGAGAGTAAATATTTTGCTTCTGTTCTTTTAAAAAAACAGGATTGGCGTTGACTTGGTCGCTTGATTGCGTATTTATACAATTATTTATAGTTTTATTACTATTAAATTAATTACTTAATTAATGTTTTTAAGTAATATATCTATTTTATACAAATTAAAGCCACTTTTCGTTGTCATATCATAACTTCGGAACGGGTGGACCGATTTCGCTAATTCTTTCTATGTTGTGCTCATTAATGACAGAAGAAGGTTCTTATGAAAGAAAAAAATGACATCCACTGCTGGGCACAGGCCACTCTAGATGTTCATATTAATAGTTAAGACAGGACAACGTCTGTCGAGTCCACTAGTATAATTATAATTTATGTATGGTCCATTTATTGTATGCGTAGGTCTAACTGTTTTATTTTATTATTGTAATTATTATTATATTATCTACCTATCTTATAATATATTAAAAATCAATGCCACTTTTCGTTGTCATGGTATAACTCTGGAACGGGTGGACAGATTTCGCTAATTTTTCTTTTGTTGTGCTTATTAATGATAGGAGAAGGTTCTTATGAAAGCAAAAAATTACATCCACTGCTGGGCACAGGCCACCCGGGAAGTTGTACTAATTTTAATATTCATATTAATAGTTAAGACAGGACAACGTCTGTCGAGTCCACTAGTATTATTATAATTATGGTGTATATCGTCCCTCTCACTGAGTGCCGGCGGAAGACCAGCGTCACGAGTAACTGAGACTTGATGCTGAGCTGGAGTCTCCTCTTCGCTGATAAGCACAGCCACACCGTGGCTATTCATTTGTGATTGTGTATTTTATTTTTTCACATTGTTTAATTTTTATGTGTATGTAATTTGTGCTTGTCAATCTTGTCATTTCGAGATATCACTCTTTCGCGAAACGTTGCTACTTTTATAAGGAAGTTTTATGGAAGCTTTTTGATGTGTGTCTTTAAATTATGCACTCTGGCGCACCGGGCCGGATATCCGTTTATTGGACGGCAGTGTGTCGGATATCCGGTTATTGGCCACCAGTACGTCGGATATCCGGACATCGGGGGAAATCCGGCCGGATATCCGGTTATTAGATGACATCCGGCCGGATTGTGAAAATCCTGACTGATTTACCGGCCGGATAAGCCGGGTACCAGATAGACCCGGATATCCGGTTATAAATCGACGTGAAATATCGACCGAGCAAGCCAGAAACCGGATAGGGCCGGATATCCGGTTATATTCAGCCGGATATCCTGTTATTAGGTGACACCCGGCTGGATTGTGAAAATACTGACTGATTTACCGGCCGGATAAGCCGGATACAGGATAGACCCGGATATCCGGTTATAGTCAGGCATCCGGCCGGACTGATTAATCGTTCGGTAAACCGGATAGAGCCGGATATCCATTCCAACTCAAAATTGTTCCTGTTTATGCCCACCTACTCATTGACCTATGATAATTTCTTGATACCTATTGGTCCAGTACCTAATTACTGAGTTCGTGATACATTTTTTTTATATACCTACTTACATTTTATATATACCGCCTATTTTCATTTATCACGTTCCTGGATACCACGGGTATGTCCTTATACCTACCTTTTAGCTTCATCTCCATTCTTACATAATATCTGGTTTCGAGTACTTTTCATGCCATTTTTCGTCAAGACATGACTAATTTGGGTGATGTATGTCCTTTTGGAGCCATCTCTGCCCTACCCGACCCGTTCCATCACCCATATTATCAATGTTCATCACGAATTTAATTAAAACAACTGTAAAAAAATATTTATCCTAGGTTTTGGATAAATACTCAGTGTAAACGAGTAAATACGGATAAATATCCATATTTATCTTTCTACTGAGTATTTATCCTTCGAGTATTTATCCGACTGCCCATCTCTACTTGTGATTGACAGTGATTAAAGAACATTGTTGTTAGGTACCTTATCTATTATAGATCGGAGGACCTCATTCCACTTGCTGTTAAGCATAGATGTAGCTATCTACCTAAGCTAAGTACCTACCCGAAAAAAACATTAGTGGATGGCTTTAATATATTAAATATTAAATAATGAAATAAAACAGATTTTGTAATAGGTGCTAGATGTAGGAGCATTCCAGTTAGTAGATGTTTAAATACAAATTTTCTTGTGTACCAACTTATACAATTTTCTCTCCGGAAACTCGGAACTCATGAATTTGATGCTTTCGAACCCATGGGGGATTCGAAAGATATATGGATAACGATTGATTAAATATTATTACTTCTTCCTAGTACGTTTAAAAACATGGTAAGATGTGTTTAAGCTTCTGGTGGTAAATCAATGTTTATGTGAAGTTCATCATCAGCCACATGACGTCCACTGCTGGACGAGGTTATTGTATTTAATATTATTAAATTAATAACTGTAAATCGTTATTAGTGGCCAGCCTAATAATGCCCAAATATACATATGTAGTATCTGCCTAAACTCTCAACGAGACAGGCCTGAAGTGTATGTTAGTTTACCTAATAAGTCGCAGTTTTTACGCCGTGTTTTAAAAGAATTCGCTCCTACTTATCACTAGGTATTTTACGATCGAAGCAGATTTTAGGAAGCTTTCGAATATCTATTGAACCTCTGGTATGATCTTTTTAAGAATCTTTTCTCCGTTTCATCTGATATATATTTTAGTAAGATGTTAAAATAAATGTAAAAAAGAAGTAATAAACCCTAATAAAACACCTTAATTAAAACCTTACCTTATCTCGAATAATTTTTAGTTTTTTTTTATCACAGCCTGCGAACGCAAGCTGTTATCAAACTACGCATTCAATACTTACTTTGCAATTCACAGTTGTCCGGGTGTTTCAGGAAAGTGCCTCGCTGTGGGGCTCACAGATGTACGCAGTCTCTTAACAGTGATGAGAAGACACTTCCAGTAGTAAGTTCTACTATAGTTCGCAGCGCGGTTCTGGGAACCGCTTCCAATTCCAGATCACAACTAACGATAGCGAGCCGGCAGGGCCACAGCTAGGGTGCTACACCGGATACTGAATTATATTCGTCCACTTTAGATAATATGATAGGTGCTCTTTAGAGTCCAATAGTGGGCCAACCTTGCCGTAAACACTTGAGTCCCACGGCCGTGAACAGTTTAAGTGATATTCACGTCCTGGAGGCAGGTGTGGAACAAACTTCTCTCCCATTTTCAACAAAAAGAAAAGGATGAATACACTAATGCTATTCAAACGTCACGTCATAAAACAAATGGGACATGTTTCTAGAAAAAATCGCTGAGCGAGGCAGCCATCACTTTAGCAAGCACCACCCACACATCATTCGTACCATCCACATTATTTAACAAAAATACTTATTTAATTGAAACAACGAAATATTTAAATAATTTTTAATATTATTAACATTTAGGTTAATCTTACGTTCTGAACAACAGAAAGAGAAAACAGAATCTATACAATTTCGTAATACGCGAGGCGAGTACCTAATCAAAATGACTAGATCAGACACAATACCACGTTCTCGATATAATAATAAGTAGGTATCCGAATAAATCAATGTCGTGTGTCGCAGTTTCCAAAACATCATGCTTTTGATTGACAAACGCTTTCAATCATCCAATAAAATAAATTGGTGCCGCGAGGTCGCAGCGAGCTCTAGTCGAAGTTACTAAGAGGACCAATTTTCATAATACTGCGTGTAAAAGGACCCTGAGTAATGGTTTTAGAAACGTTGTTGGACTCGTCCATAAGAACATTTTTTACTATGACGACAGTGCGTGGAAAAGAAAAATAAAAATCCATTCCCATGCCAAACAGTCATCTCGCGAGGTAAAATAAATCTATTTTGTATGGAGATGAAATTTTTTTTTAATATTTTCTCCGCATTGTCTCCATTGTGTTCATATTGACGAGCCGAATAACGTTCGTAATGAAGGCTCGCTTACTTCGACATTGGTCGGGGTCATTTTACACTCTGTTGTATTTATTGTAAAATAAAAACAGTTTGTGGACCTCAAAGATGCAAAAGAGGGTAGGTAATGTAAAATTTACACAATTCACTTCAACTGTCTGTAGTTTGGAGTGGTTATGTTGCTAAAATATTTACAACAAAGGAAAATGTAATAGTTCCCCTTGACTTTATCAGTTTTAGCAAAGGTACCTCGTATCTGGGCCACTTCGCTCTGTTTACATATGTACATTGTAATGTTTGCAACTATTATGCAGTGAAACATTAATATTGTATAAATAGCTACATATATATTAATAACGTAATCATAATTAAGTGAGTTGAGACAATAAGGAACGTTCACATAATGTGGAGACTGCCGTAGAGAATTTTATGATGTTCAACACAAAAACGATCCGTTTTTAAATTAAATAAAGTTCATATCGGTTTGCGTAAAAGTCGGCTTATTATATTCTCACAGAGAATACCCAACGTGAACTTTATGAACAATGTAAATACGTGTGAATTTTGCGTAAACATTATAAAATCAGCTGAGTTAGGCTGTGTTTATTGTATACTACTTTACAACTATAAAAAGCTTGACATTTGTTTAATACTTTACATCTAACTATCATTTCGGTCGCAATGGCGGTGTCATACAATTAATTCGTTAACTGATTTATTTTATATCTTTATAGGTCATTAGGATTGTCATAAATATTAAAAGTACATTACATTGCAGGTCGTTTTTTTTTGTGTAAAAGTACATTGCAGGTCGTTTTTTTTTGTGTAAAAGTGTTTCTGGTAGAAATAAAATCGTATCATAAGTTGCAAGTTCATTGTTAAGTATGATTATTTATTTGGGTAAAAACTTTAAATTTCCTTAGGCTTAGAGATTCATTGTTGTTTTAATAAAAAACATGAAAAAAGAGGTTCTGTTATAGATGTTTAATACAATCGCAAAATTAAAAAAATACTTTCGATTCCTTTCCAAAAATAAATAAATACGGCGTATTGTGTTCTACGACACTAGTCCAATGTGTATATATTATTTATTGGATAATTTTATAGACGCATATTTTGAGATATTATTACCAATAGCGGGCAATGGAATATACAATGAATACATAGATATGATATATATTGATAGGTAGAATGAATAGATTTGAAAACCCCGTTTTTTTTCTATATTTAATTAAATTATGTATTCCGTAATTTCAAAAGGATACGAGACAAAATAAAGGAAACTATTTTCAGCCAATATTCCTACCTACCTACCTAACACGTTTGCCCATTGATTCTAAATTTGTTACCAATCATTACGCTTCAAGAAAGAAATATCAAGACAACGATTCGATGAAACAAATGAAATAACATTAAGTGTGATAGTAACAGCCAATCACAACGCGTATATGTTTTATGTCGTGGGCTTTTCTGCTTCTTTACATAAATCAATCCTACCTATAAACAGTTTAAAATATGAATAATGTACTAATAACATGCCGCAGATTGACAAGGCTTAGTTTCATAAGGCGATACATATATTTACATTACCATTTATTTAAAACATATTTTTCAACACAACAAAATGGTTTACCCCAAAACATTTTTCAAGTGAATGCATTACATACATACTTACTAAAAAAAATTATTTAGAATAGTCCCTATAATTACTATTACTACACTATAAAATTCGTCAAGACACTTGCATCTCTGGACATCGATTAGTAAAGCCGTTGCAAACGACTTTCATGCGTTACACGGATAGTTTACAAGTTGAGACTATAATAACCAGAAAAAAAAGTTTTTTTTTAAATAATAATACATTCCATAAATCCTTCTTATTTATGACGTCATATCATTTTCGTTCGCACACCACAGGACAGGATGTTAATCGTTTTACACAATTAGTGGACAAACCGCGATACCGTGTAATTTTTAGAATATTTTTTTCATAAAAACTTGTCCTGGCAGTATAGACGACATGAAAAAAGAAAAATAAAAAGAATTGAGTATCCAAAATGAGTGCGTACATTTTTTCACTATAACAGGGCAAAGGTCGTGCAGACACCCTTCCCTCCCGCGCGCACAAAACTCAGGACCATAATTCAACCAGCTAATGTCATTTGGCATTCAATTCGCTCGCCACTTGAGCGACGACGGCGTGTCGACGTGAAAGAAGTTGCAGTCGCTCTTGTTCGCGCACGCCTTGCCGTACCGGCACGGCTTGGGGTGGTAGAAGTGGCACACGGGGTTCGCACAGTGCGGGTAATACTTGCACATAGGCGGCGCACTTATAGCTGTTATGGACTTGTAGTTCGCCGCAGGAACCACGTGCGATGCTGTGGGAGAAACAACACGTGTTGACTAACGCCGGGTTTCCGGAAGGCACATTAGTTATAATCTATCATTAAATCTATAGCTGTCACTTTTTGATAGGAAATATAAGAAAGAAAAGGCTGTAGTTTTAATATCAGATTAAGTCTAATAAGCATACTGGAAACTGGGCGGAATACACATAAACTTACGTACAATTCGGTCAAGAACCTGGTTGGTAAACACATCATCAGCCACATGACGTCCACTGCTGGACGAGGGCCTCCTCCAATGTTTCCATGATCAATTGGGGGAAAATGCCAATAATCGCCACGCTTGGCAGGCGGTTTGGCGATCGCAGTGGTGTTTTGGTTTATCTCACAGAGAGCGCTGCTGCCCGTCCTCTGGGGAGTTTCCCTGGGTTTCTAAGACAAATTCTAAAAAATCGCACAGCTTGTACAAAAATCCGAGTAAGAATACGTTTCCGTTATCATTCATGCCTTTTTTTGACGAAAATCTTTTTCCATTACTATCATCATCAGCCACATAACGTCCACTGTTGAACGAGAGTCTCTCCCCATCACGTTTTCCATTACTATGCAACTTCACGCCTTTTATTGCTTAAGAGGGGTAGGCAGAGGCACTTGCTACACAAAGGTATTTGGGATTTTATTAATTCATTCATCTGTTAAAGTAAGTAGTAAGTAAGCCTAAAAGAAGTATCCTATAGTCCATTCAATGCTATTTGTCACTAACTCGTGTTTTTATACAAGCAGTAGATACCTATAGAGGATCATAAAACAGCAATTCGATAGTTTTTTCTCCCGTCGATTCGCAACTTAATCTCAGACATCCGGGTCTATGGTGTCATAACAACAGCCAAAGAACCGGATACATCGTTACTTCAACATAGAATGACAACTAAACAACACACATCGACTACCAATACCTTAACTAACAAACCAATACCTAACAAGTCGCAAGTTGTTATTTTTTTATCTGTTTGTCATTTTTTTTTTTTGCTGAATGTTCATTCGCGGAATCTATTTTTAGAGAACGTTACCTAATGAACCAAATACATTTAGTTGTTTTTTTAACTTACGAGAATTTAGTGTTTATTTGTGAGAATTTAGTAGTTTTGAGCAATTTTTTCTGGAAGTAAACAACAATAACTGACAATTTTCTTTTAGACTGTATTTTACCAAGTTATTGAAAGCGTACATGTTACGCTTTTTCCGATACGCACTTTGTATACCTCGAAGAAGCAATAACACCTATTTATATATACAGGATGGAAACGATAGGTGAAATCACACGATTACTTTAAAACAATACAAGATATCGAAACCTGGTTACTGACCGTGAAAGTGCTTCACAAGTTCTAAAGGTAATAATAATTTACGAAGTACGACACCGCGGTAAATTAGGTACTGGTTTTACAGTCTAGATACTGTAAACCATTATAAGGACCCAACAACACAGTTTGTCCTTTAGGACGTTGGTCACTATTGTAAAAATGTTACAGAATTATAACTGAAATGCATTATGTATTTACCCTAAAATCTCTAGTACTCTGGCTTCGTAAAAGCTTCAAATTGTTGTTTTAACACACGTACACAATCCCGGATCCATTTATGTAGATTTTAACGTGAATTGTAGTATAGTTCACTAGTCATTAAAATCATAGTAATATCCTTTGTGAGTGTTCCATAGTTTAGCAAATATTTCAT
>SJJU01009163.1:0-18966 GCA_012932125.1 Conopomorpha cramerella | reverse complement strand
GACATCCTCAGGAACTTCTTCAGTAGAAATTGGCAATGCACTCTGTATAGCGGTCCGGGCTGAACGTTTCAGGGTCGGTTTGCCCAATCGACTTCTCATCCAGGGTTCTGTGAGTTGACTACTAAACATTTTCATATATTGCCTACGGTTCAAGGGCTTCTCGTTCTTGACTGACTTATTATGGCTATATATGACATATGAATTGACAAAAGCCATATTTAGTATGCCGTAGAACACCGCCATAGGCCACCTATTAGTTTTTTGGGAACAAGACATGGAGGAGCACATCTGGTCAAATGTGTCAACGCCTCCTTTTGTTTGGTTATATAATACATCACCATTTCAGGTTTTCCTGATGATTCATTTATAACTCCTTGTTCATTACACGAAGAAAGTAAATATACCATCTTTGATGGTTTTGGTTTGTAGGAAACCAGGGTTAGAGATCCATCGTAGCAGAACATAGAAGTACCAACAGGTCTCGATCGGGTGTTTTTCATCTCTTCTGGTATCTCACGTTTGTTTGATCTTATGGTGCCTACCAGCGTCAAGTTATAAGGTTGAAGCTGAAGAGATTTAGCTAAGGGAACTGAGGTAAACCAATTATCACATGTGATATTACGGTTGGATCCGTGAACAGTCCGAGAAAGTTCTTTCACATAGAATTCTCCTTGAGGCAATCCATTCGTCTTAGTAGCCTTACCTATGTATGGCATAGCATCGATCATGTACTTAGAGCCATTATCGCACATCATGGGTTTTGATACCGTATTTATTTGGCTTCTTGGAATATACATACGGAATGGGCATCGACCACGGAATCCTAGTAGTTGCTCATCGATCGTAAGTTGTTCGCCAGGATTATAGTTTATTTTGCACTGGGTGATAAAAAGCTCCCAAATTTTTCTGATCGGCGTAAAAAGATCTTCTGGGCGGAGAGATGGTCGTAGACTTTTATCATCCATTCGCAGACATCGGATTAAAAAATCGAATCTATCGCGACTCATTGCTGCTATATACCTTGATCCTGAGAACGTACTGTCGAAAATTTCATCAGTGGACAGGTGATTATCTTTCATTACAGCAGTCAATACCAGAACGCCTACCAAGGCTCGTAATTCTGAAGCAGTTGTATCAGCAAACGTGGCACTAGTCATGTTTTCACGGCGCTTGCTAGCCATTTCGACATTTGTGCACTTTACAATTTCATCGATTATTTCTTCAGTTATGAAAAGATTGAAACATAATACTGTATCGTAAATATGCCTACACATTCTTGTAGGCACCCTGGCAGTATGAACAATATTCATAGTTGATACTCTGGCACGGTTTTGAGGCTTAGACGTAGACCAACAATGTTGATTTTTCCCTCTTAGGACCCTCTGTCTCGGTATGATGATTCGTCTCTCACTAATTGAAGAATCAGGGGCCGCAGCTTCCTCATGTGATGGAGATGAGGTACTAGCACGAGCAGACTGATCAGGTAAATCGGTATCGCAATACCCTTCTTCTACATCACTTTGGACGTCATCTTCTTGCAAGTTGTCCTCCTCCTCACTTGCGCTGTCCTCGGCACAACTCTGGTGGTCATCGTCTTCATCGTGCAGCTCATTCATTATATCATTGTCTTCTAAGTACCGGTATCGCGCCATGATCTGAAGTATATAAAAACATAAAAAAATATTAGTAAAAACAACATAAAGTTACAAAATAAACAATAAATCGTACATCACATAAAGTGTAAAAAGTTACACAAAAGATAATCTTGCGCTTCGCGAGCGCATCGGCCTCTAAACACAGCGAAACTAAAGTACTTAACGACTCCTCACGTCCGTCCCGCTGTTCAACTCGGCGGCGTATGAGATTACAAGAAAGAACAGGTTCGGGCGCGCGACCGTTGAAAAGAGACGACGATATTTAGGTTTAGCGTGCGCCTCAGAGGCGCAGATTATCTTTCTAGGGAAAAATCTCTTTTGCTGTTGTTTCTTCCGTCGCAAAGGAGAGAAAAGAATCTGATTAGTATTCGACTATGATACTTTTTGCTAACCGGCTACTTTTGTCCCATTCTATGGTTTGTTCAGAACTTGAAGGGTGAGGCTCGTCAATAACTTTTATTACATCCAATTCTGTAAGCAAAGCCCTTTCTCTAAATTTCCTAACACTGTACCGATCTCCATCGGAGGGCTTGATGTTTCGTTTCTTACTTGCATCCATTTCTTATTCGCACTTTTAATAACAATGTAACTGACACTAAATGAATGTATTCTAGGTTACTGGGCCCATAACCTGTTTGATTATGGTTTTAAATAATATAACACAAGAATCAGATTATGAACTATTTTATTTTAATCGAATTAGAGCTTGCATAACGTCGCCTTAATTCTAATATGGCATAAGTAAAAAATGCCAACTGTTCAGGAGAGACAAAAAACATTATTACACCTAATATTTGTAAGAAAAGCTGTTTTGTAATGTTTTAATGATATTATTAATTTTAATGAATATAATATGATGTTTTGTAATACATTTAATCGTATCTTGTATATTTTCTACAAAACGTGACTTATGATTTATTGGCATAGTAATTTACTGACATAATACTAATTAGAATAAAAGAAAAATATTTTGTAGTTAATTAGAATAAATATACCAATAAAAAATATGCTTAGATAAGTATTTTTATTGGTCGTTAAATCAAATTAACTTTAACAAAATGAATACTTAAATAAAATATAAAAGAACTCTTAATATCAAGTGTTATAATTTATGTTTAACACAAAACAGACACGATTTTTAATAACAAAGTGGGGCTAACATTTAAGGGATACTTAAAAAAATACGTAGAGAAATAGAGAGAGAGAGATACTTCTAAACAAAATACTAAAGTTCGAAATTAAAACATAAAGTAATAAGGTAAATACCTATAAAACAAATAACATAAAAATGTTCTAAGTAAACTTCTACCTCAACCAAACATTGTTCGAGTACAAATCTCTTATAAATCAAAATTAACTTTGAATTAGGTAGAAAAATCAGAGTTAAGATACTTTAAATCAAAAAGAGGAGAAGTAGCTACCTACTCCTCTACAAAATATTAAATTTCGAAAACAAAACATAGCATTAGGTAAATAATACCTGGAAAACAAATAAAATAAAACATGCTTCTAGTAAACTTCTAGCACAACCAAATATTTTTCTTATAAAAATCTCTTATAATAATTAACTTTGAGTTAGGTAACAAAATCAGACTTATGTCATTTATAATCAGTCAGTCTTATCATAAGGCTAGTTCTTAAATTTGTTTCTTATGAATATTCTAAACTACCTATTCATCTTTTGGCAGAGCATCATAAAACGAATGGCAATCTTTGGGTATCACTGCTTTGAGATCTTGTAAGTCCTTCCATTTTCTAGCTTTTAGCGGAATTCGATCTGCGTACATGGCTTTAATTTCATATTTTTTTTTTAGTTTTGGTCTACAAGGTAGGTCTTTAAGAGTCTCTGAAAAATTTAGTTTATATTGAATACTTCCATTAGGGTCATAGGTTAATTGTCGCAAATCGGTCACAGTAGGGTCTCCAGCTTTTTTCCCCGGACGTATTGACTGGTATCGTTGTAAAAGAGAATAGTCTTTAAAAAAATCGTATGAAAGATACTTGGCTTTATATTTTGGATCTTTGATTTTGGCCTCCTTTGTAAGGGAGGCGTACTGATGTGGTAAATAGATATCTGCACATTTGACTTTGTTTTCTATTACTGATTGGACCGAGTCACACTCCATTTGAGTATGCCCTTTTTCTAGGTATTTTTGACTTATGGTCATATTTTCGGTAATAGCTAAATTTAACAAAGCGTTTGACATTGTATCATTCCTATTTTGACACGTGCACCCATCACTATAAATTACTAAAGGAAGATCTTTAGGCACCTTCGACAGGACAAAATCAACAAGACAAGAAGCAAAATTAGAGGCTAGAAGGTCTCCCTCACACTCATGCCACCAGTAACAGATAACTTCATGAGTAGCCATATTATAAACTGTAAAATTATGACAGCATAGTTTTGTTTTATAATAAATGGCACTAGCTTCCAGTTTTGGGCATACTTTAACACTTTGAACGTCCATGCACAGCAAAGTGATTTTTCCTTCGAGAGCTAATTTTTTGTCAGCATCCTTTTCAGATCTTGCAGCAACTTTCCTCTGAATATGTGCGTCGTAATCTGTCTGAGTAATATTTTTCGTTTCATATCCGCAACAGACGTCACACTTGTCTTTTTTTGGATTAGAGATTCTCAACTGCAATTCCTCGAATCTAGTGTTAAAAAAGCAGACAGATATTGGTTTCACGCCATCTTCATTGCATTTTTTAATATATAAGTTATACAAATGGGTCTTGCTTTTAAAAACAGGCTCTAAGTAAAGTTTTGATGTAGTACTTCGGCAATAGTGTGATGGTAACTTGGGAATCTTTTCAAAAAAAATATCCAGATGTTGAGCTTGTGTTACACCTGCTTCATTAGGTGCGGTGGTGGACCTTTTTTTTCCTCTGTTGCTTTCCAGGTTTTTAGTTGCTATTGATGGGATACCAACTAATGATTGAGATTTTGCCCAGTTGAAAAGCATGCGTTCCTTAAGACCAAAAGTATCAAGAAACATTTTTTTGCACACCTGGTGTTTCTCTCCATTTAATTTTAAATAGTAAATAAGACTATCATTTCTTTGTGATACTTCTGACTGTGTCTTTTTTTGTTTTTTAGGAACTTTGTCTATCAAAGAACAAACTAAACTCTGCTTGCCACTCCAATCTAGTTGTTGCCAAAAATTTGTGAACATTTAATTTCTAGTATCCTCTGTAAACTTTGAACAAAATCTCTTCGCACTTTTGAAACAAAAATCCGATTGGCATGTTGGTCCTATTTTCCTTTCACACCTAGGAACATTCGTTGTTACATTTTTAGTTCCAGAGTCTCGGGAGTAACCAGCATAGGACTCACCACGCATCCTTTTCTCTTTCGTAATGTTCTTCTGCCATTTTGCACGATCTGGGTGTATATTGTTCCGCTTCGATACCTTGACAGGTATTTCATTACTTTGCAAAGTTTCAGTGGCAGATGCAATAATAATTTCTTTATTAGCATTGGATTGTAACACCGCAACGTTTGAGTCTGTAGTGATTATGCTAGAGCCAGATGTGCCTGGTAAAATACTAGGAGATCTAGATCCCATAGCATACAATCCATTTCCATCTCCTGTGGCATCATCTGATGGACATTCCACTACTTGTTCCATTGGTTCTGCGACCACAGATGTTAATATAGATGAATCTGGTACACAATCTGGTATGATTAATGTCGGTATATCAGTACTGTTCTTGACATTTTCTAAAGTAGTCGGTATCTCATCAATATAGTCCACAACATCTTGTGTTAAAACGGGTAATGTACTTGTGTTGGTTTTAATAATTTCGCGCAGTAACTCAGGATCAGGTTTGTAAATAATAATATCTTCTAAGATTTTAATTTTCTTATTACTGTCGATAAGTGTCCTCTCTGGATTCTTTTTCTTCGATTTGGCTATTTGAATACCTTCAGAAGTGAGGAGGTCCATCAGCTCATCCGCAGAATCGCTGTTATCTTCATAGTCATCCATGCGTGAACCTAAACAAATCATGATAAAGAAATCATATTAATAACTTATTAAGTACTTACCTATAAAATATCAAAGATAATGTCGTAAAAAATAGTTTAACACCTAGACATCTTTTGTTATTCTAATTAAGCATATATCAGTAAAAGTATGAAAATAATGATTCGAATAAGTCGTAAGTCAGTAATAGTATTTTATGGCAAAAATAACAAACTTAGGGTCGTTAATTCACTGGAAATCTTGTTCTTTTTGCCATTAAATAGTTCATTTAGTAAATAAAATCAATACTTACCCATTGGGAATCGCTAATTTCTTTGAAATCACTTTTTGAACACGCCGCGACGTGCGCGTGACCAGTGTCCGTTACAAAAGAGTGATTTACCTCTTATTAGAATTTAAAAATATTGACGTGAGTTATTGTCTATTACTTCAACCGAATTTGCTCTCTTTCTTACTAACAAAGTTTGTGAACGCAAGAAAGAGATGAATGTAGTTTTGTCTACTCTATAAAAATGACAAATAAAACAAAAATTGCTCGAAATGACTTATGCTTTATTAGAATTAGGCGAACGTATATATTGGACGGCAATTTCGTAATCTAGTAGAACGCCCCACTCTAAATTAAACCACCTGGTAATATGTGATTATATTTAACAAATAGTCTACTCAGCTGTATGAATATAAACCGTGCGATTTTTACCATTCTTAAATACATTCTGCAGTGGTCATTACGTAGAGTCGATCAGAAATGTACCACCCTACACATGAAACTCATAATAACGTCTTACATAATAAGGTACATTTTTACCTGTCATATTAGAACAATGTGGCCGAAGGTGGCGTGAAAAGTAGGTACTCGAAACCGAAAGATGAAGCGAAAGGGGTATGTCAGGACCGTGACAAATGGAGATCTGTAGTCTCTGCCTACCCCTCTGGGATACAGGCGTGAAGTGGATGTATGTATGATAGAACAATTCTATCTTAATGGTGTTTTAGTGACACAGCAAGTGATATCAAAACTGATATACCACTTCCCTCGCTCTTACATGTATGAGGAAGGAAAATTACGTAATTTTCAATATTTCCACGGCGGCAACAGAACAGTTATAATGTCACGTCTGCCAACTTCACCAAACGTCATTATCCTTGAAGGAATAATTTTATGACTGGAAGAAAGAAGTCATTACAATTTATATTGCGGCCGTAAAAACTGCTCGCTCACCTGCCGATACATGTACTTCTAATACGACCTCCGTACGTAAACACAACAGGTAGGTGAGTAGGTATATCTACATTCAATTGCCACGTATAGGGGAGGGCGTTCGCGGACAAACTCTCTCACACATCACGAACAAACGTTGGCCTACACCACCTAACAAACAACACAATAAAAAGGTCCAAGAATAACATAACAATTTTGTTTCGTATCACCCAGCGTTCTACCTATGTATAGGTACTCAACGTTGTTCTGAGGGGAGGTTGAAATATCGCTGCGAATAGCTTCGGATAGGCTCCGAAGTAAAGTAAGTTACAGGGTAAGCTCTTTCGGAAGAAGTATAGCGTGTAATCAAAAGAATGGCATGGACGTGGCGCGCGGAATGAGGGCGGGGTGGTGTAATGCACTTTGAATTACAGTGGCTGACTCTTCTACGGTTATTACATTGAAGTCAAAGGTGTACCTAATAGTATTTGGAAATAAATGTCTCACTTATCATCGTAATAAAAGGTGATATTGTTGTTTAAGAGCGCATGTGGTACCTATATTCGAAAAGGGACACGAAAGGTATTGGGTCATGGCCGTTAGCTTTATTAGCCCATCTAAACCCCAACACTCAGGCTGAAATTGACATATCTAGGCATGTCTACAAAGGTTCTGTCTATACCATAAAATATTATGTATACAGAGTGTAAAATTTCCCCGAGCAATGGTCTTAGAAACTTTGTTGGGCTCGTCAATATGAACAAATTTTGCTATGACGACAATGTGGAAATGAAAATAAAATTTCAATCCCTATACAAAATGTCATCTCCCGAGGCAAGAATTTGTCTATTTTGTGTGGAGGTCACGGTCACCTGACCCCAAACTAGGATACTAACCAGTTCTGCTGTGCTAAGCCAGAGAATGATACTACAGAAGCATTACGTCCGTGACGGGAATCGAACCCGCGACCGTCGTACTGGAGGCAGATGTCCTGACCACTAGTCCATGCCGGCCGTCGGTCATAGTAAAAGTTGTTCATATTGACGGGCCTAACAATATTTCTAAGACCATTGCTCGGGGTCCTCTTACGCACATTATTATATTCTACTCCACATGTATAGTCCTGTCTGATGACAACGGTCTAGTCTATGAATATAATTATTAAGTAACCCGCGTATCGAGAGGTTCTGAAACCTTGTAAAGGGCATGGCCCAACTAATTGTTACGTTGTGGTGGTAAATGCAAACCAACTATCGCTGCCTAACCCTTTGTCGCGGTCAATTATTATAGAGTTTATAGTGGGTAATAACTGTATGGTTTAGGTTTTGCAAACTACTCACGGGAACTAATGTTTTTCATGGTTGGGGACTGCAGTACGAATTAAGTACCTCTACAACTTTGCTTTCTCAGTTTACAATGTTATAAATACGTGACGTAACTTGTACCAAGTTGAGAATTTACTCGCTGCAGGTAGCTTATAATAGTGGTAGTCTGAGCGCTTGATATCGTTTGAAGTACTTAGTTACGCGATGTGAGCGTAGTTACTACGTGGAGGTAAAAAAGGCATAACTTACGTTGCATTTTTAAGGAAACAACGGACTTAATTACTCAAATTCTCCAAAGATAAGCTCATAGAATTGCGTAGTAAGGAAAGGAATGAACAAGGTTCTCCTGTACAAATGACAATGTATCTACTTCGTTAATATACTTTTTATTTTATGACGTTGTAAATACTATCTCGGGTAATAAATTTTAATTCAAATCTTTTTAGCTCTGACTACCAGTGCTCTGCGGTTTTTCCAGTTCGGGGTTTGAATGGCAAACGCTCTGGTTACAGTCAAACTACTCATGGAAATTAGTATACAGACCGCGGGCATGCTTTTGAAGGGAAACGGAAATAAACGCTGAATAAAATGAGAAAAGAACAGACGATTCCCCAAACGCATTCGAAAGTTGAAAGATCTCTTCAACTCTTGTTATTGTTTTTAGCTTGTTTATTACTATTTATGAGCATATTTTAGTAAAAAGGATTAAAAAAAAAATTGTCAGAGATAGTGGAAACAAAAGACGTGCAACTACTTTATTCTGTGATCGTTCTTCTTTGGACTCGCTCTTTTGTGGATTTTTTTTGTTTAAAGAAAATCCCAAATACTTTTTTATTCATATATTGCACGTAAATTAATTTCTTAAACTCTACTGACCTACAAATCGTAGTATCAGAATAATATATCCCTACATAGCTAGGTACAACACATACATAACCATAACGCCCGTCGACCTCCACTTGTCACGATCCTGGCAAATCTCTTTCGGCGAGCACGTATGAAGAGATGTGTGGATGTGTTTGTGAAACTAATTAAAAATGTCACTGAAACCTATTTCCTCGTAGTACACGCTAATGAGCTTACACATGAAGTAAATGCGACGGTAATGATGTTCATCTAAACTGTAATACAGTGACGTAGCGCGTTCGCACAAGCTCGTCCACATCCAGAAAATTTTAATGAAGGACGGCTACGGACGATTCCAGCGTGTCACAGATGTCGGTAACGTGGTGGGGCCTACTCCCTACCGCCTTGACATTATACTGCGATTGACATTTGTCGAGTTGTCTCAGGAATCATCATGTGAGCTAGCGTCCATTGCTGGGCATAGGACTCCACAAAGGTGCGCCACAACGATCGGCATTGCACCTTTCTATTCCATCTTAAATAGATCATCGGACCACCTTGTAATCCCCAAAAGGGGGTGGACAAGATCTCAGGACCACAAGGATCCTTCAGTCACATTTACGCAGCATAATCAGGAGTTAAGAATGTCAATATAAGTCTTCGGTGAATATAAGCTAGCAATTTGTAAGTAAATATACCTAAATCTCCAGATGCTACGACATGTCAGTAAGAAAGGCATCTACATCCTTGATCAGCAAGGGACAATATCTATTTATTTAAAACAAAGCTCAGTACGGAAGTTTTCTATTGTTTTATACGGGAATCATAACCCATTTTCTCCTCAGTATTATAAAGAATAAATTCTTCGTAACATCGCAATTGAGAAACTCGAGTAGGTCCTCGCAGAATATTTATGCGGAGTGCACAGTGGAGTGATATTTAGGTTAGAAGGTCAAAGGAGTTCTGTACTTGTACTAAGGACGGTATATACAGTTAGTTTCGCTTTGGCTTGTAAAACATTAATGACTTCAAAACTTACTGCCCTTTACCAGTTTCTAGAGACACGGGAATGTCGTTCAAAGTTAAAAATATAGGTACTAAGCTACTCTTTCTCTTGGTACCGAATATATTAAAGATACCGCTGGGATGTAGGTAATCAATATATAATATAAAACTTCTACTACAAAGTCCTGATTGATTAAGTCATGAATCTGAAATTATGCACAGGGTTTTCTTTTTAATGTTTACGTGAGATAAGAAAGGATTATTAATAATCAATGATTATATTATAAAGGATTATTGCGAAAAATGTATAATACGAAAAAAATTAATGTTTGCGAATGAAATCGCGGGGCGTCCACCAGTTTAACATACTTGTTTATAAAGTCAATTATCCGTAAGACAATAATGGCAGATAATTGAATTGCTCTTTGTTACCCATGAATTTTTATTTTCATCTCAAAGGCACACGTCGTCGCTTAAATGAACTATGAACTGTCGACTTTTCCAACCTCTCTAACATTGAGGTAAGCAGGTCAACATCATGTTATTGTACTGCAATTACTTTATAAATGTTGGTTAATCTTTACTACCTAATATTATAATAATAACAAAAAGAAATAAGAGCCGACTTCTAATATTAAAATATGAATTGTGGTTTTCTCATGGACGTCATTGTCGGAACTATACAAATTTTTGATAGGAATAAAAGTGTGCTCCATTGTAGACCACATCGCTGCTTAACATCAGGCAGGATTGTGGTCAAACGCTTGTTCATAGTGATAATAAAAAAAATCAATATGACACACTATACGAATGCTACATTATCCGTTAGTGATTTTACCCTAAAATTCCTAAGGGAACGTAATAGAGCAGTGGATAATATTACGGGAGGCAGCATAAACTGGAGGTAGGTGCTGGTATAAAACAAATGGGAGAACCTTACTGGTTACTCGAAGTAATGGATTCAGAATTTATTGAGCGAACTTGAATAGAAATTATAATTTCTAATTTCTCTGTTAGACCATTTGTTTCCAAAAATAAAATAACTTACAGCCAATTTCTTACGTGGTTATCCAAATATAAATCTTTCAGATGTTTGCAAAATAGCGTATAATGATCAAAAGACGCTAATTGAATCTTACTTTAGGCGTTCGATAACATCGCGACTCGGTTTATTACCTTTACTATCAGTAGATCCAGATTTATTGCCCAGATCTATAATATTGTATCTATTGAGATATATTTTTCTTTTTAGATCCATTGTTTTACACTATGGATCTACTGAGAAGTATTTACGGTTCTAATTAATAAATCTTTATATAAGTAGGTAGGTATCTCCTAATGTTATAGACGAGAAAAGGACTTAAAATAATTAAATCTGAAGCAAATTATTATAAGGTTTGTGTTGAAATTGAACTGTGTCTACTATGAAGATCTATAACGAAGTATTTGGCTATTCAACCTTCATAAATAGTCACATAATATAATTGGTTTTAGATTTAATTATTATTTTAACAGTCATTTTCTCGTCTATAAAGTAAGGAGGTACGAAAAATATATCTCACTATATACATTATGGATCTAGGAAAAGGATCTACTGAGAGTAAAGGCTTTATACTTTTAAATGATAACTTAAAATTAATAATAAAGAAATAGCATTGTCGCCATAGTGAAAGTAAATGAGAAAATTCCAATCCCCATGTATCATCTAAAAACCTATCTAAAAACAATCGTTCGAGATCCTTTTACACGAAGTTCAATTTCAACGTTCATAGTGATTGTAATTTCGTCCATATGTGCAATGGGTCCAATTGCTAAAATGTCGTCCGATCCGTAGCATAAGTGGATTGCCCGATTATTATGATGAAAAGCATCAGGCAGAGTGAACCGAGAGAGCTGCGGTCGTGACCTCTGTACGAATAAAGTCCATTTTTATGTGACCCTTGAATGTTTTGAGTATTATTGGAACACCAGTTCATTTTCTCATGTTAAAAAACGTTGAACTCATCATGTCAACGCCACCAATCACAAATGCAACGTTCTAAATATGTTACACGACATCGTTATAAACTGAGCTCTGATTGGTTAGACTGTTCATGTAATATTAGTTCAGGTTAGATTCTAATCGGGGATTCAGGTTGTCATCGTCTGTTCACGGAGACCACCGTGACCAAATACGAGTAGTACTTTATGTATTAACTACGCGTGGGACACAGATTTGCTGTGACGATGCGCTGATTGCCTGGTATCTGATATGCTGAAAACGTTTATAAAAATAGTTTTTTTTATGAAACATAACGTGCTCCATCGTAGACCACATCGCTGCTTGGCATCAGGCGGGATGGTGGTCAAGCGCAAAAAAAAATCGAATTATTCTAGAGAATAATATTGGTGTGTGATGAATGTAGTATGTAATTTACATACGTAACAGCTCAGAACAGCTAATTATTTCAAAATTGAGAATAAAGAGGTGGTTAAACAGAGACTGACCTACAAAGACCAAACCTAAAATAAAATGTATTTAACTGTAAAAAAATCAATGAGTGTTTAAAGTTACATCGATAGCAATAGGTATAACTGCCTGTAGAAACGGACCCTACAGTATAAAAATAAGCTTTCAATTGATGACCCTTAACAGGTCGGTCGAAACAACTCATTTGTCCGCGCGTCGACCGACACAATTGGGCGATAAAAGGTCGTGACGGTGGATTTTTGTCGACAAAAATAAATTAGTTCCCTTTTCGATGAGATCAGCGGATGTCACAAGGTGAAACTGTACAAATACCTACGTAGGAATAAATGTCCAACGTATTCTCACGCATTTTTCTTAATACGACAAACTCAGTAATTAATCCAATAGGATATGCCATGGACCTACTGCAGTTCGGTGCATTATTCCCCTTATAATGTTTACCGTACGTAAGAGCTAAATTTTGTAAATATTACGTAAAAATAGAACAAATGTATACGTTTTTGTTTATAGTTTTGCAGTTAAGTATAAGCACACACGCAATGATTTGTCTCTGATACGAGAAGATAACACAAAAGTTAATTTAATCAAGTAATAACTACATATATTAATCAGACTTTAAACCGTATAAAAGCCATTAATTATCCTAAAGTCCGTTCATAACAATATTACGTGACAAAGTTCGTTTTCTTTTTTTTTGTAGTGAACGTGTAAAGTAAATATTTTATGAGTGCTGCAAGGGGTGCACCGGAGAGCAATATCGCATAGTGTTCGGTAGCTACTAGGGGGCCGCCGACACTAGGGGCGACCAATCGATACTGCCCCTGCACAAACATGGGGCACGTCACCGCACCTGCCAATCAAACATCGACCTTAAACACGCCGGAATAAAACGCAAGGGAATCAATAGTAGAGCGCGGAGGGCTGTTGTGGTGCCCCGAAAGTTAACATTCAAATGAACGGGCCCATCTAATGCTCGTTTCGCTCAGAATTGCCCGGGAATTGGAAGCGGCGTCGGCGGCGGCGGCGCTTTGCTGTGCGACGGTGCACAGGTGATTGGATTGATGGAGTATTTATGTCTGGTTGACGACATAAAGGAGTTTTGATGGTTTTCTTTGAATAAAAAAATAAATTAAATTAATACTTTTACTGATCCTTTGAAGACGTCATTTGAGGAGACTCGAAGTGAAATAAAAATATGGTAGTACAAGTTACCCCTGTACTTAGATTTTTATGCGTCGGATAGTAGAAAGAGAACAGACCTTATACTTTGTCTAGATAAATAGGATTAAAATGATCCTGTAATAATGTTTTTTTTATCCCAATATTTGGTTGAAGTGAAACAGACATTGAAGGAGGAAAAAAGTAAAAGTTGCAAATGGAGAAATCCATTATGATTTAGAAAACAGCAACGTGGCTTGATTAATCACATCCCGTGACTGGTACAGTTGACGATACCTGGAGTTTTTTTTTGCCAATGTAGTTTGAGCTCTTTTTCTAATAAGACTGAGCTCATATTTCTCTAACGAACAAGGTAGACACCAGGTAGCATCATGACATTTTAAAGTATGGATGCAATGAAACAAAGTTGTACATTCGTTGAATTTTAAACTCTATCCCTTTACTTTAAGATTCAATACACTATGCAAAGTTTTACTGACATTCGGTCTGGAAAGTTAGTACAAAATTATAATATGACTGAACACCTGGCTTCAGGGGAACATGGTGAATAGTCTACCTACAGTTCAGAATTAAAATAAACATATTTTAAAGTAAGAGAACTGATGGAGATGTTAGTAAGTGGCACAATCACAGTGATTCCCGATTTTATTGTTCTTATTGAGTTATTGGAAAGAGAGAGAATGAAGAAAGAGATGTTTATGGCTGAGTATTTTTTAGCTGCAAGATGGCAGCTTGTTTGCACCTACAACATTGATAGGTCATTTTCTAAAGAAACGCGCACTGGCATTAAATTAAAAGTTAAAAACGGGTATTACGACGCGAAAATTAACCAAAGATAAGCATTCAGCTTACCTTCGTGGCTGCTGCTTATCTTAAGCGGAATGGTTATTTTTGGTTAATTTTCGCACCGTAATACCAGTTTTAAACTTTTAATAAAAGTAGAGTAGATTAATTGAGATTGTTGACTGACTCTACCTTAAGGGCACACACATGGATATAGCATGAATAGTAACGTGGCATGCTTTTGTTGTTTTTACGGTAAGGAAGCACCAAACAGTCAAATATTCACTAGCTTCGATTTATAATAAGAACTCGCATTCGACCGTTGGGGTAAACGTGTCCTCGAGCGGAGACCGCGTCGCGGCAATCGGAATGTAGGACGCCCTCAGGCAAAGTGGATGTGAGAAGCCGAAAATAAATCACAATGGCGTGCAATTGGAGAGGCCTACGTCCAGCAGTGGACGAATATCGGTAATCGTTTCAAAAACATACCATTAAGCACTATCATATGTATTTCAACCGTAAGTTTGGTCCTACGTATACTGAAGTGAAACTAGTTTCGTTCTTAATAGTCTTCAACGAAAGGATCAAGTGCGGTCAGAGAGAGGCAGGGCAGTAAATACCCTGTGTCAATACTCTATTTGCTTGAGGGAACGCCTGGCGTTTTAATGGAAAGGAAACTTTGAAAGTTTACCGTCAGTTATCGGTTCGGTAACAATCTTCGAATTTATATGTAAGTATACGTCAATATTCGGTTAGCTGTTTTTTTAAACCTAAAATGAAAAATTTGGTGTTAATTCGATTTTGAGTTAAAAATATTGGGTTTTCTTTCTTAAGATAGAGAATTGTTTTGTAGTGGGAATGAACTTTTTTTTTATTGTATAGTAAGATAAAGTAGCCATAATAAACATTGTTGATATTGATGAGCCCAACAACGTTCCATTGCTTCTTATTTTTACATTCTGTATCCATTGGTGAGCAAAACTTCCGTATATAAAACTTCGTTAAATTATATTATAATTCTGAAAACAGTAAGATTTAATAGCGAAAAAGAAAGTCATATTGTTGTCTTCAATATGACTTTCTTTTTCGCTATGTTAATCAATATTGTCTTTAAAAACAATAATTTCTTCTACTCAACTAGACTCGACCATTTCTTAATAATTAAAAAAAAACACAAAATTAAAATAAGTTATCAGAAAAACATGTAAATGTTACATGAAAAAATAAATCAGACTTTTTCAAAATCCTCAAGCGGGGAAAGTAGAAAAGCTTATTGTCAGAAAATAATCCAATAAGCCACTGGAAAGGTAAAATGTAATAAACACCGTTTAATTTTATGTGCATTTTCCGCAGATTTTTTTGATTAATTTTTTGCGGCAACCAGATTTAAAATGAACAACCTTTTGCACCAACATATCGTTTAAATAAAACCAATGTCATTTTGCATTATAAATCAGTGTCCGGGGCAAGCCGTGTCCCTATGCCCCGGCGCTACCCTAATCTGTCAAGGAAACAAATGAACGCAAGTTTGAATGCTGTCGCATCACACGCGGAGACCTCCGGGGCTTCCTGCAAAATGTATTTTTAAAAGCATGTGTAGTGTAATGGAATTTCACTCTCTACTAGTAAACAATCGACCCTTTGACTCAGCATAATTCGATCGATTTACAAAGTGTAGACTGGTATGTGCATTTGTACAGGGTAAATCAGCAGCTTAAAAGGGTATTTCCTTTTAAGCTGCAGTTAACTGTTTCTGTAGACTACTGAAACTATTTCCAACAGGTGTAATCGAACGTATCGTAGGTTAATCGGTAAAAAACGGTGGCACCGGAATAAAAAAAAACTTTAGTTAAATTAAATTACTTCTGTGGTTTTCTTATGATTCCATTGTCAGAACTGAATCAGATTAAAATGGGATCAAACGGAAATAACCAGCTTTCAAATAAAAAATGTGACAGAAAAAGCATTAAAAAATACACTCGAAGGAGATGAGAACTAAATGAGAACCTCCTCCTTTTTTCAGTCGGTTAAAAATTACCAGTGGGACATTGTTACTGAATAAAAAATAAACTAAATTAATACGGGATAGTTGGTAGAATTTATTGGTGTAGTAGAATATACTAATTGATGCATTCGTTCAACTTTCCAATCATTCCCTTCTGAGGAGGCAAAGGCGTCGAACGCCCTATACAGCAGGCAAATAGTTGGTATGATGTACTTATCTTATAGAAGCCGGTCAAAGAATACAGATACAAAGGAAGTTCGAGGAAGTTTTGCTGTAATGAAAACGGACAAGGTTAGACGAATAAAGATTAATGTTGTTTTTTTTTCGGTGATCGCGGCTGTCGTCCATCTATCAATCCAATTCATCTGAGGACCAAACTTTGGAGTAGGTATACACTAGAGAATAAGTATTATGTCGAAGTTAATGTTTATTAAATACATAGGTATGTATTTTAGTGGCATCCATAATACAATTCAAGTTAACCGAGTCTTGGTTGGATAATAAATAATAAATAAATATTATTTTTTACAACAGCACACACATTGCCTTCATACCATGTTAAGTAGCTAAAGCACTTGTGTTAAGGAAATCAGACAACGACAACGAAATATATTTACTTATATAGGTATATATTTTTTTTTCATTTAAATATATACTTATATAAATAAAACACCCAGACACATCCAACGAGTACTTAAAAGCTCATCACGCAAGCACCTGTCAACGGTTGGAATCGAACCCACGACCCTACGGAGCAGAGGCAGACATGCTGGCCATTACACCAACGGGCCCGTCAATGCTCCATATAACCAGTAGGTAAACAAGCATAAGCCGTGTGGTGACGGCGAATAGAATACATGTGTCACCACCCCAGCCCAACTTTTCCCGTTATGCGGGTTGTAAGAGACGACCGAGGGAGCTCTCCAGAGGACAGGCAGCAGCGCTCTCTGTGAGTTAAATCACAACACCACTGCGATCGCCAATCCACCTGCCAAGCGTGGCGATTACTGGCATTTCACCCCAAATGACGGATCTCATTGGGGGAGGCCCTCGTCCAGCAGTGGACGTTATGTGGCTGATGATGATGAAACAAGCATATTATTCTGCTATTCGTAAAACGGAACAAATACGTTTTTGTTAGTTTTGTAAGTAGTTAAGCATAAGTACATACACATTGATTTGTCTCTGATACGAAAAGATAACACAAAAGTTTACCTATTTAATCAAATAATAACTTCATAAATTAATCAGACTTTAAGCCGTGCAACAGCCATAAATTACCCCAAAGTTCGTTCGTGACAATATTACGACACTAATAACCTACTGGATAAGGTATCTTAATAGATCACCAACAAAAACTAACAAGTGATTCAAATTCCCGCTGAAGATGTTGTCCCCAAACGTGTTCCACAGCATCTGCATTATTCCGTTACAATCAAACGGACCAATGGGAGGCCGAGTCCTGCATGGCGCTATCAAAATTTTAAGCGCGTGTGAAATAAGTAGCGGCCGATTTCAAGACAGTATGGGGAGTCCATGTCTTCGCGATGAAATGGTCTCAGGGAGCCACTAATTCCCTGTCTCGGCCAGTGCAGAGCACTCGGCACCCACAGATAGCCTCATGCTGATCCTCATCAGTACTGATTGCATACCGATTCGTGTGTCACTCGACACTCACAGACCGGGCCACTTTGGCTCGAACACACACCGCTGAAGACAATTTGACTTTCTTTTTTACGCAGAATTAGTTGGTATCTGAGTAGCATTGTACGTTCTTTCAATTTTGCTATAGTAATGGCTAATTTATTCCCAGTTCCTTTAACAGGACCGTTTTAGAATTAAAAACTGTAAATTTTCCTTATTTTTACATATACTGTACATATCTGCCTACCCCTCTTTGGGATTAAAGGCGTGAAGTGTATTTTTTTTTTTTATACTGTACATATGTACATACACTTCACGCCTGTCTCTCAGAAGGGTAGACAGATCTCTATTTGTCATGGTCCTGACCATACCCCTTTCGCTTCATCTACATTCATACACCTTTTTTTTTTATACATGACCTCCGGTTTGGAGTACTTTTCACGCCACCTCAGGACATCACCAATCTGGTCGATGTATGTCCTTCTAGGGCGACCTCTACTCACCCGGCGCATTACATCACATATATAAATCTATTTCGTCAATCGATTTTCATCCATTCTCTACTATGCCCAAACCACCGAAGCTTGCCCTTTTCAATCTTGATCACTACATCTTCTTTCAAACCGCAACCGCAAATATATAATGTACTTATAAATGGATAAAATGGAAAATGTATTCTATGGTCTTATTTAAACTTATTAAACGTCAATATTTGGTGGTGGATTTTTTTAAAATAATGAGCCTGTCGGACTTTGTGACGGGAAGCGATGAGATGCAAATGGCGTTCTTTATTTCTCATTTTCAAAATTAATTTTTCGCTGCAATTATTGTGTTAATGTGGTGGATTTAGTGTAATAATGT
>SJJU01009160.1:0-23921 GCA_012932125.1 Conopomorpha cramerella | reverse complement strand
GGCAAAACAAATGTTTGCCGGGACAGCTAGTAATTTATAACTAACTCTGAAATACGAATAACTGTTGATTCGAATGTTCCGACATAGACAATCATAAATTCGACAGCTTACTGGCTCATGGATCGAAATATTATGGGACGCATCGGTAGGCACCACGCATTAGCAGTGGTATTAATGAATATGGCGGTATATGTATAGCATACTGTACTTACACCAAGGTAACTCGTGTAATTCTAGCCGCAATTTATATAGGGTTTTCGGTCACACTCTCTTTGTAAAGCTTAGGTACACGGAAAGAAAACAAGTAGCCACCGCAGATTGGTAAATCTTTAAATTTTAGCCTGTGCTGTATAATATCGACCGGATGGACTAGAGGTCAGGACTCCTCGTTTGTAAAAACCCTTAGGTCGAAAATTATACTATACTGTTCCAGTACAATATTATGTTTATACCGGTCAAAGTTTACACCGAAGGAAACTTTTGCTAATTGATAGTAGCAAAATACTATAATAATTCAACAATAAAAATAGTTAAAAATGTCAATAAACCCATCGCCCTAGAACATTGTACGGACTTATCTGATTTGTGCTCAATACATATATAGCATCGGAATTCTCTGCTATTGTTAGAGATGTTTACTAAAAATAAAATCAAAATGTTCAAAGAATGTACCATTTTTATGACGTCTATTATCATCATTGGAAATTTTTATTTGATTGTCGAGTGCAGTGGCGATGACCTTAGTAAGTTACCTAATTAATTACTTTTTATATGTTTATCTATTTGACACAATTACATGTAAAGTTCATGTATCCAAAAATTCCTAGACCATTGAGTAAAATTTTTGGAGTGACAATGTTTCCTACATCACTGACAATTAAAATTTTTAACAATTGATGTAATCTAATCTATGATATAATGCTTTGCTCCAAACGGCAAGAGAGCCAAAGGCCGTCTCGTTCAATCATGGCGCCGAACCGTCGAGAGTGAACTGCCTCTAAACTCTCGACAACTGACTCTGGGGTGCCATAGGAACAACAACAACAATCTATGTTATAATGCTCAACAAACTTTGGAATATAAATTGTTACACCGTGTTTAGTAGCAAGGCTCTAAGTGCAGGAGCAGGTGGCGCGGTGCGTCGTCGTTGCGTCGCAAATTTTGTATGAATTACTACAGAACTGCGATGTGTGCTTTTCCACTAAGGATACTTGATAAGTGGCTGGCCCATTGACACAATTTCAAGAACCTCCGATATTTTTCATTTTGACAAAGCTTTATTTCTAATTTTCAGATAGTTTACCACAATATCAGAAGCAATATTACATTGTCAAGATGCTGGAACGTGTAACAGAAAAATCGACAGATGCAGAGCTGAAGAAACTCTTTGAAAATTTTGATTTAGAAAATCATGTAGACGCTTTTACAGTAAGTTTAAAATGGTTAGTTTTTTTACGAATATTGTTTCGTAGACAAGGATTTCATACCTATTAACACATAAACTGTGTCAGCTGTGCGAATGTTATCGTTTGTACCGTTTTCTTATTAATTTCGGGATCAACATATACCTCTATAGAGGTAATATACAAAAGCGAGAATTATACTCTTTCTCCTATTGAGAGGTAGAGGTTTTCTGTGAAAAAGTAAACATTATATTACAAATAAATTGATGTAGGAAGGCCAATTTCTTGCTTATTTATTGAAAATAGGCAAGCATTTTTTGGTGGTTGTTTGGTGTTCAGTGGCAATAAGGTCTTGCTTAAAACAAATGCCAGTTGTCGACGTACGTTATAATATTAATATTAATAATATCAAATTTAAAATTAAATTAATTTTGATTAACTTTAAAAATCTTGACAATGATGTCAAGGCGAGCTTAGACAACAAAACAGGTAGGTTTACTTATTGTTAGGTTATTAGTTATTAGTTTGAAAAAAAAAAAACACTTAACGCCTTTTGATCCCAAGTCGGTGTAGGCAGAGGCTTCTGCTAAGCAAATGCCCACAGTTCACCAAGTGTATTTTTACTTTTACTTTATATTAATAATAAGGAAAACGATGGTGAAATTGTTATATTCGGTGTTTACTACAAAAATGAAACTTGATACACAGCAGTGAAAGTATTTATAAACCCCCTGATAAAATATATTTTGCTATTATTGTTTATTTATAGGTAGTACAGCAGCTGACCCGGCGAACTTTGATACTCAGGAATAATTTGTTGCATGTATTTTGAAAACATCTTGAGATTAAATTTTGTGGAAAGTTTTATTACCACGCCTTGAATGAATAAGCTAAATTTCCTGCAGTATTATTTTTACAAATACAGCCATAATGTTTTGTCCTTATACTCAATCATTTCATTTCCTTTCTACGGTCGGTCAAAAAAGTCGTCTATCAATGACACTTCCTGCGTCACTAAAACATCACTAAGGTTGAGTCGTTGTAGTGGCAAGTAAATCATGAACCTTAATGTCTAATGACTTCATATGAGTAGAACTTTTGGGTGGTACACCAGGTCCTTGGTCGACTGTACACGATAAAGTGTAGTATTAGATAATTCATTCCGATTTTCTTTTAATATTCGACAAACATGGACGACTTTTTTTGCAAAAAAAAAATGTTTAACAACCTTCTCTCTGATCTTGTGCAAAGTAATACAAAAAGGTTTTTTTGATTTTCAGAAAATAGAACAAGTGAAAACTTTCATAACTATGAAAAAGAACGGCCTGTTAACAAAAGGCGATACTTTTTGTTTGTACTGCGAAAAACATGCTGAGCAAGCAGTTATTGTTTTTAACGTCCTTTATGGTGCAAGAGATTTTTCTACGTTTTTAAAAGCATCTTATTGGATGAGGAAGAATGTAAACGAAATGTTGTTCGTGTACTCATTTTCGGTTGCTGTAAGACACCGAAGCGATTGCATTGGATTGATTCTACCACCGATTTATGAAACGTATCCTTACACATCAATGTCTAGTATAGGTACAAACCAAATCACTCTGAAGTATATAACAGAAGATGATCATTCCATGGCCAATGACGCAAAAGTTTTTACTATTGATGAGGAATCTTCGAATTGTGAATATGAATTTCAAGACTTGAAACATTTCTTACATGACCCAGGATTGAATTCTTTCTATTACAATTATAACTTGGATTATCCTTTTTGGATGATGGACGACGTATTTGGAATGAATGTGGACCGTAGAGGAGAATTGAGCATACACTTGCACAGGCAAATTTTGGCAAGGTATAACATGGAAAGATTATCTTTGGGCCTGCCAGAGTACACGAAATCTGGAATGACAGAAAGAATACCAGCAACACCAATATTGCTTCATAACGGCTGGTCGTTGCCTTGGGAAAATTTATCCGCAAATCCCGAAAATGAAGAATTAGTAAAGGACTTGGAATATTTAGAATTCCAAATAAGGGACGCCGTTTTCAAGGGACATTTCACGTTGGTAAGGATGGTCTTTTTGGGCCTGGGATAATCCTTAAATAAATACATGCATACTAAGTGTATGAAAAAGCTTTGATGAAGCAATAGAAGCAATTTTGTCTGAACCTTTTCGTAAATTTCAATATTCAAATGACACATCAATATTATTGAAATTAATTGCCACCAATCCCGCTACTAATGCTTACGATGAGTTTATATTTTTGGCGAAATGTTACTTTGAAAATACATATTTTATATTTAGAAGTGTGACTAGGTTTAATTAAACAAAAACATGTTTCTTTATTCAGCCGGACGGTACAACAATTGAATTTTCGAAAAAAGAAATAATAGAAGCTTTTGGTCGAAGAATTTACGGAAATCTTAGGATCTCTACAAGCGACTATTACAATGACATCACTTACAAAGCGATGCGTTTATACGGATTCCACTCCAAGGAAAGGTAAATTGTTATACGTAGGTATAGTCTGACTGGCCAATAATCTGGTCTACCCCTTAAGTCTCATCGACTCTCGAGCCCACGATACGGTTTTTTTTTACCGAAGTTAAATCCGATCGCCTTGTGTTGTATGGGACACTACAAGCGCTGAACCGTTGCCGGCGCGGGAGTTGTATGGCTCAAAATAAAGGACGCAGACCCGATTTGACGGCCACACTTGCCTGTCGGCATGAGCCGAAACTCGTTGGGATATCATGCATAACACATTAAGAATTCTTTTTTACTCGCTACTCAATATAACAACAAGATCTAATGTTACTTAGTGGGTACTTGGACCCGAAATCGAGACCAGCCGAGTACCAAACAATCTCTTTTTTTAGAGCCTATGTGCGCCATAGAACGCTCATACGGTGAAGGACAATAGTGTAATGAAACCAGCCTCTGCTTACACCGCTCTGAGGATTAAAGGCGCGAAGTCCATGAATAGTCGATTTAGGCATTCTCGATATTTTTTCTCAAAAATAATCTAAATATGTACTATTTTCAGCTCTGGTGAAGCACCCGGCTCGTTACTAGATTTCCCGGAGACGGCGCTACGCGATGAAAAGTTTTACGAAATACAAAATCGTTTCATGGCACTCGTAAAGAAGGTTTCACATAAAAATGGACTTTATCGACGAAACAATCTTTATAACTACGGAATAGAAATAAACAAACTAAACGTTTCCCCTCTTATTACATTTTATGATAAAATACAAATAGACATATCAAATATCGCTTTGAATGTCGGTGACACTATATTTTACAGCAAACTTGTATTGAAACATTTACCTTTCAATATAACGTTGCAGTTGTTGTCAAATAAACAAGAGCAATGTGTCATAAGAACTTTCCTCTGTCCGTATTCTGAACAAGGTGATGTCATCAATTTTGACGAAGCCTTTAAAAGTTTTGTCGAAATAGACCATTTTCAGCATCAAATTATTCAAGGCAACAACACAATTGTCCGAATGTCGGAGAAATTCAACAATTACTTTCAAAGTGAAAACGTTACCAACAGTATAAAGAACAATCCTCAGGACGTCAACGTAACAAAGACTAGTATAGATTTTGTCGGTTTTCCGTCAAATTTAATTTTACCGAGAGGCACAAAGTATGGTTTACGCCTAAAGTTATTTGTGATTGTCACTCCTTTGTACCCGAAGTATTACAGGGAGATTGACGTAGACGAATTTAAAAGGAAAAGGCTTTGCCGGTACACTTTGTGCGTTGACGACCAACCTTTGGGCTTCCCTTTCGATAAACCTTGGGAAAACGGTTTTACTTTGTATCCAAATATGAAAACTCAGAACGTGTTTGTTTTTCACACTAATAAAAAATAATAGAATGTTTTTTGACTTTTGTCAATTTATTTTCTTCATTTTCAATGTTGTTTTTCTATTATGATCTGGGGCCATATCATGACGTCTCAAAGTGTTACCCTTACAAGTTAAAACGTTAATTAGCTATTCAATGTATGTAAGTCAGCTAAAACTGTTGGACCATACATTTGTATACTTATGTGCATATTACGTTTTGTGATAGGGAAAGCTCTACATGAGTGGTATAGATTAGCGCAGCAAAGCGGCCGTTACAAGAAAGAAATGACATGATTTTGTACAACGTTAAATCAATAACTTTGACAAGTCACTCAGCCCATGATACCAAAACAAGTTTCCCTGAGGGATTGTTATCCGTATAGCGATGAGATTCAAATGGCTTCTTTATTTCTCATTTTCATTTATTGTATGGTGGAATTAATGTAATAAAATGCTGGTGATGAAAAATATTGTAGTGAGAGTGAGAAGTAAAGGAGAGGACTCCTATGTGACCAATTTGTTATTCCCGTGTTAGACGCAGTATTGAAATGAGATGGTCCACCCTCACGTTTTAATTAGTTTTTGCTACGACTTTGACTATTGACGACTTTATCGATAGACTATGACAGTGACACCAACTTGAACACGAAGAGAACTACTTTGTTTGTGGCAGAATTGTCGGCTTTAAAGCAGAACATAAGAGCCAAGTATAAAAAAGAAATACCCTTAGGAACCCTATGCAAAAACGTAAAAAAAATTCTTCATACAAACTTAACGATCAGCTGCTTGCCAATGAGAATAATTTTTTTTCTTTGGTTTTTGACATAGGGTTATTTTGGGAAAGTTGTTTGTTATCATGGACTTAGTTACATTCTCTAGTTTCGTTAACATTTTTAATTTGACCGTGTATAATGCGCTGCGATTCGTTGAAACAAGAAATTACACAAAGCGAGACATACCAGATAATCCGGGATTATCCCACTCTCTTTCCCGATACTATGATTGCTGTTAGAGTCAAGATATACAGCGGCATCCAGAATAGACCAGAGCTCAATTAGTGACGGGGCTACATCGTAGGTGGGTCTAGCCTCCTCTAGAAGAGAAAAAAATAAGACCACAATACTAATAGGCCTCTCCAATTGCCTGTCACTGTGATCTGTTTTCGGCCTATGTCCAGCAGTGGACAAATATGGACTGTCGATGATAATGATGATACTAGTAGACACTTAGAAATGTTTCCTCGAAATCTGACTGATGGACTGACGTGTTACGGTAGTGAAAATACTGACTCCACTGAACGTGGAACTAGAGAAATATTTATTGCGTATGTTTAAAGTTCAGTGGTGTATGTGTGGCGGCTATGCGTAGGAGGTTGCAAAATCGAAGTCCGGAGCTGGTAATTATTAATTTAATTTTTAAATGCTACGCTCACGTCCGAAATTACCAAAAGGGGATAGACAGAAGCTTAGTAAGCTCTACGATCGAATCATACTAGTTAGGTCATAGCTACCTAAAGGTATTTCGGAGTTCAAAGGAAACCTAGCGATGGGCCAGACCCGAATCCAATAGTCAAACATATTTTCGTTAGGCTTGAAGAATTCTGGAGGTCATGGTGTGAGGACATGATGTCTCCTGAGATGGACGTGACTTCATTTATACAGAATAATGTTTGGACACCACCCCGCGGATTTTCGTAATACGATTCTCCAGCACCAGCAACACATTCCATGAAAAACAAACTCTTTTTTCGTAAATTATTACATAAGTGGAGGCATATAATATAAAAATTCCGCGGAGCCTCAAAAAATATTCCTGTATATGAAAGTGCATAAATAGGTGCTCTAACTCCGATTCTGGTACAGGACGGATAAAAACCTATTCGAAACTGAAACCTTTTTACGTACCAACACACAATGGCTAATTGTTCATCCACTTGACTTCCTGTACAAAGTGAACCGAGAGTAACAGCAGTGTTTTAGGATCTGGGGCAATTAAGACTGTACTACTGTCTACCGTGGCAACAGCTTCCTACGTTGGATTTGAAAAGTACGAGTTCTTTTTAACCGACTTTAAAAAGGAGGAGGTTCTCAATTCGACCCGTATGTTTTTTTTGTATGTATGTTACTCGATTTCTCTGTCAATTATGAATGGATTTGGATGAAATTCGGTACCTATATATGAAGTTTGCGGTCTGGAATTCGGGAAATATGTGGTCTGGAAAATGTAATGGTGGAAAAGTGGTGGGAGACCAGGAAGTAGTGGTGAAAAAGTGGTGGGAGACCAGGTCAAATTCAACAACCTAAAGAATTTGTAACAGATTGAGTGGCAGCTTCCGAACAAATATTACTCAAAATCCTTCGCAGATTCATGTGGCAAAGAATATTTCCTAAAATGTTAAAACGAAATCCTGGAGACTAAGTTATGGTGAACAGATCGACTAAACGGTAACACATAGAAAGGTGGTCCTAAATAAATATAGGCGAACTTAAAAAAATCGTATGAGCGGGCGACGAGAAGACTAGTACTGGCTGAAGTCGGTTCTTTTTTCTTTAAAATTATTTGCTTATTAGTTTGTGTAGAAGTACTATATCGTGAGGTAAGATCGAAAAGTCGATCGTAATAATTAAAAAAAATAGGCATCTAGACTATGCTTATTAGTTCTAAACCAGAAATAATAACACCAAAAAAACTATTTATCACTAGGTACTGTTTTCCTTAAAAGGCCCTTAGATTGTTTTCTCTCGGATTTTGTAGCTCTTTAGCCGACTTCAAACAGTAGCAGGTTCTCAATTCGACGGTTTTCTTTGTGTTTGTTATCACAAAACTTTTGACTGGGTGAACCGATTTGGATTTTTTTTTCGATTGAATACTGGGCCTGTTTTCCGTTTGGACCCTTTTAAATTTGGTTCAATTCCGAAAATGGCATCCATTATAAAACCACAAAAGTTTTAATACTTCTTACTCTTCAGCAGCAAGGAAGCAGTTCTTTTTTTAATAAAATTATTTTGTTTTTATGTATTTATTAAATTTAGGAACAATTCGAACATTGATTTTAGGGATTATTGTCGTTTCTGAGACTCGTATCCTGAGACAATAATCAGTAGGTACTTTAGGTGTCTTTTGAGCATTGGTAGGTGGTTGGTTGTAGACTATTTATGTAACAAAAGAAATCACACTGTTGCACAGATCATGAGAATGTGCCTCCTACTACATGACTTTATTGAGGTACGAACTTTTCTTAACACGTCAATGGATCAACTTCATCTGAAATGTCATAGGATCAAACGGGAAAGTGAATTTTCCGCCAATCCTAACACGTGATTGTGGAAATGACACGAATTATGTTTTGTTGTAGTTTTGTTGTAGTAGTGTTAGTTGTCACTAGAACACTACAGAGATCACAACTTTTGATTAATTTCCGCATTAATATCTAATGTCCGCTCAAGCTCAAAGTGGGCTGAAAGGTCTGTATTCGTTATTAAACTACGCACATTTTCCTGTAGTTTGAGCGAACACATTGTATGTTGCAGAGGGGGAAAATACCCCAAGGAACTCATTATGGAGAAACAGTCCCTTTTATTCTAATTTTGTATGTAATGAAGTGTTGACAAAAACATATATTTTTGTTACAAATATAGGCTAAACCAGAAATGACCTATTTAGCAGAATTGTACTGTTTTCGTCGACTGAGTGTATTTTAGTAGGCGCTGAGTAGATCCGGGGTCCGTCTTTTAACTTTTCTTTGTCTGTCTGTTCTGTCCAAGATTTCTGAACTGCCAGTAGTTTTTAGTGGTCAGAATATTATCTGCTCTATTCCGGAGGGTCGTGGATTCGATTCTCGCTTTGAAGTGTTGAAAGTTTGGGGTGATTGTTCTATTTATATTCGTATGTTTAAAAAGCTTAGGTGTTTCCTTGTGTAACATACAAATTTTAATTCACTCCTGGATTATGGATAAGCATGTACAGGCGTAATTATGATAGGTCACTTAGTTAGTTAGGTATAACGCGTGTATGTTGACTTGCATGGACTTTGCTTGCAATGAACTTAGAAACGTTGTTCGGCACATTTAAAAACAAGCATACTTACAAACTGCTGAAGTTGGAAAACAAAAATAAATACTTACCCTTACAAGATGTCATCTGGCAAAAAAAACAAATGTGTATGGAGAAGAACACGTTTTTTTTCTTCAATTTTCAGCACCGCTAGTACCGTAGTAAAATTTGTTGATGTTGACAAGACCAACAAGGTTCCGAAGACGGCTTCTGGGTCCATTTACACACGGTATAGGTATTATATTCCTTGTAATGCTCTTAGCAACTGATCAAATGTTGCTTATAGGTAATAAGCCATAGATAAGTAATCATTTTTGCGACCTACGACAAATACATTGTCATCAACCCAAGATTTAGTAGGTGCCCGCAACATTGTATTAACTTTTTTTGTTACTTTTACCTATAGAGGTTATCATTGTTACATAGTTGAGTATCTCAGCAATAACAGTGTAAATTGAACTTTATCACCGTGATAATACAAATGTTAATGAAATTCAATATCTGAAATTGGTTTTATGTCGGTTTATATCATTCAAGATGTAACGGCCAGGGAGTATAAAAGGGGGTGTTCAGAATTGACAAACAGCACAGTTGCAGTTGAGCTAGCAGCAGTATGAAAGTGTTCAGCATTGTCTGCCTCGGCCTTTTGGCCGTGGCATCAGCCGGTACCCTCACGGACTATGACAACAAAAGTGGTAAGTCATCGTATTCTTTTCATTACTTTCCTTTCATTAATTATGACTTTAATACTTAATTAACAAGTGAAGGCACTATTCTTAGAAAATGTATATAATTCACCAAGTGTATTTACTTAAGTCAATGTGGTTAAGATTTAAAAGATTTCTTTTTCTAGTCTTAGCTCTTAGTCGGGCAAAAAATGGTACGGTTTATATGGTACTGTTTTATTGCCTCTGGCATAGAAACAAAACTAAGGTGAAGATTTCTTCCGTTTTGAAAACTAAATAATATAATCAGCATGCAACATGCAACAAGCATGTCTAATGGTTTTAATCCTTTCGAACATATTTTATGTAAATCATTGTTTTAAAGAAGGAACCGTCTCTCTGCTTCATCCCGTTTGTCATTTTTTCATCTCCCCATTCATCATTTTCACCTTGACATTTGTTTCTACAGTCACCGTTGACATCAAGGACAAGCAACTGGTTATTCTGAAGTTGCTGAACAACGTCATCCAGCCCCTGATGTACAAAGACCTGGAGGAGATCGGCCGCACTTACAAGATCGAAGATAACTTGGAAAAGTACATGGTTCGTTCATCTTTTATATTTTCCTACGAATACAAAGTACCAGTAGTGAACTTTAGACGCGGCATAATTCCAAAACAAAATTGCAATTTTTCGAAATCACATGGACCTATCTATTACGGAAAAATAATTGTTATAGAATTCCTCACACAGAAAAATATGTAAAGTATTAGCAAAGTAATATGTTAATTAATTACCCTCCTATGCAAATAAATACCTTTAGATAAACTAAGAATATTGATAATTGTGTTGTTTGATCTACATAATGAATTGTTTCTTTTACAGAAAGTCGAAGTTGTCAAAGACTTCCTGGACCTCGTCAAGATCGGTATGTTGCCTCGTGGTGAGGTCTTCACCCTGAACATTGACCGTCAATTGAAGGAAGTCGTCCGAACCTTCCATCTGCTGTACTACGCCAAAGACTTCACCACCTTCATCAAGACTGCCTGCTGGTTGCGACTTCACCTCAACGAAGGCATGTTCGTCTATGCCCTTACAGTTGCCGTACGTCACCGCCTCGACTGCAAAGACATTGTTCTTCCTGCTCCCTATGAAATCTATCCCTACTATTTCGTCCGTGCCGATGTGATTCAGAAGGCTTACTTGCTGAAGATGCAGAAGGGCATGATCGACGATAAGGTTGCCCATTTCTACGGAATCAGGAAAGACAATAAGGGTGTCTACGTTATCGAAGAAAACGTCTACGACTCCCGCGTTTACTTGAGCACGGAAGACAGATTGAGGTACTTCACCGAGGACATTGATCTTAACACCTACTACTATTACTTCCACGTTGACCTGCCCTTCTGGATGAAGGACGACATTCTTGACAAGACCAAGACTCGCCGGTGGGAACTTACACTCTACATGTACCAGCAAATTCTTGCTCGTTACTACTTGGAGCGCCTGTCCTGCGACCTGGGTCCAATTGAGACTTTGAGCTGGGACAACAAGGTCAAGGTGGGATACTGGCCATGGATGAAACTGCACAACGGTGTAGAATTGCCAGTAAGAATGAACGACAAATACCTGCGCACGCAAACGAAAATTGACGTACTTCGTGTGGTTGAATCTTATGAGAACATAATCAAAGAGGCTATTTTCAAGGGATTCGTCGAGGTAAGTTAAACAATATACAAATGAATTATATGATTTAAAATGTACGAATGCAACCCATATTAATTTTCATCATACCACAGATTGGCGGTATGCGGTTGGAACTGACCAAGCCTGAAGACATCGAAGTCCTTGGTAGATTGATCTATGGAACTATTGACAAGAAAGACATCGAGTTTGAGACGAAAGATGTGGAAGCTTACCGTTACCTGCTCGTCCTCATGAAGGCTGTCCTCGGTCTTAACACCGTTACTTCTGACAAGTAAGTTAAAAACTCAGTACCTTTCGACTCGACACTAAATGCTTAATCTAACTAAAAATGAAATGCAGTCCGGATCGGATTATTTAATTACCTATTAATTCCTATTTTCAGGTATTTCGTTACTCCTACGGTACTCGACTCATACCAGACTGCTCTTCGCGATCCCGTTTTCTACCAGTTACAGAAGAGAATCGTTAACTTCGTTATTCTTTTCAAGAGACGTTTGCCTGCCTATACAAAGGATGATCTGCTCTTCCCTGGTGTTAAGATTGAAAAGGTTATCGTTGACAAACTCCTGACTTACTTTGATGAGTACCTGATGGACATGACCAATGCCGTATATCGTACCGACAGCGAACTGAAGAAGACAATCCCCGATGAATCCTTCCTTGTTCGCAAACTTCGTCTGAATCACAAGCCATTCACTGTGACCCTTGACATCATCTCCGACAAGGCTGTTGACTCTATTGTCCGCATTTTCCTGGGACCTAAGAGGAACCACGTGGGCAAAATTATTGACCTTAACAAGAACCGTCTGAACTTCGTCGAGATCGACACCTTCGTTCGCAAACTTGATGTCGGAAAGAACACCATTGTGAGGAAATCCGTTGACATGCACAACATCATCCGTGACCGTATTTTGACTCGGGACATCTTTACCAAGATCGAATCGACCTCTGATGTTAAGGACCTCATGAGGCGTGAACTGTTGCATTTCAACACCGGCTTCCCCGTCAGGCTGCTCCTTCCCAAGGGTAAGGTCGGAGGTTTGGAAATGATGTTGTATGTCATTGTTTCTCCTTTGAAACTGCGCGAGAATGTTGATATCAGCAAAATGGACCTGACTGGCCGTGACTTGTGCAAGGATTGCAGATTTTCCGCCGTCATCGACAAGATGCCACTTGGATTCCCCTTCGACCGTCACATTGACCTCACTAAGTTCTTCACACCCAACATGAAATTCGTGGACGTTGTTGTCTTCCACAAGAAAACAGTATGTGACATGAAGACCCGCTGGGAGCGTTACGTCCTCAGACAGTACAACTTGGTCGACAAAGTGACTACCGCCGGAACCTATTTCGACGACACTGAAATCGACAACATCATGGAAGACAAGAAGGATCGTGTGATTGACACCATGTTCGATGTCGACCTGTAAAGTAAAGTTTTAATAACTATGTGTACATTGTACTAAGTTGAGGATTAACGATATATTAAATTAATTGCATTTCAATAACCTTGTTTTTGTTTTTAATACACAATCAGCACAAACATGGGGGTGATAGATAGTGGTAGGATCTAACAAAGAACTTGTACCAACAAATTAAGGTTACGAAAAAAAAGAAATCTCCTTTTTTTGACGAGCGAGAAATCCTCATAGGTAGGTAGGTAGTGTCAGACTTTTACTGATTGAAACGCCCCCAATCGCTTTCAACTGTCGATGATACGGGGTAGGTACTGGGCACTCACAAGACATAGAACTGTTGTCATAGAACTCTCATAACCACTCAGGTAATTGAGATCATAGTAAAAAAATCTAGGGTAATGAAAAGGTTCGTAATTTTTCATTTATGTAAAGGCACGAAAATATTAAGGAATTAATATTAAAATATATACCATCTTGTAATACAATTAACCGCAATACATTTTTATGAAGTATCTTACAGCAGTATCAGAAATTATTAGTTTTTTATGTTATTTCACGCTCTCGGCTCTGTTCAACTAAAGAGGCTTTTCATTAATGATAGGTTATAAACAGCAGTATCAGAAATTATTAGTTTTTTATGTTATTTTACGCTCTCGGCTCTGTTCAACTAAAGAGGCTTTTCATTTATGATAGGTTATAAACAGTTTTATAATACAGTACTAGATTACGACCCCGAATTTGTTTACATGGTTATGAAAATATTACCTTAGTAGTAATTTGGGTACTTGGTTACATAATTAAAAGGCACGAATCACAACATGATGGATGCAGCACGACAGTAGGTATATTGCTTCAGTAGAACCTTATCCTGAGCAACACGACAAAACAAGAATTAGCAAAATCTACTCAGCCGTTCACCCGCGATGTCGTGATCCCGAGAAAAGGAATTCATTAATATATTAGATGTCGAAGATATAGGTAGGTTTCGTAATGGTGTTTTCAAGAGTACAGACAACGTGTACCTACTTATATCTTTCTTTGATGTAAAGTAACGCCAAGTAATATTATTTTTTTATGTGGGTGTTACACATTTATTTCAATAAAAATTGCGTGGGGCAGGCGCGAAAAGATGTTCAAGAATCGCGTTTAGGGTCCGTACCATCATGTTATCATCTAAGACCCGTAGTCAAATAACGACTGTCTCACTCTAATCACGTTCGTCTAAAAGAGATAAACTATACTCCAGCAACATTTGACTACTGATTTAGACACGCGAGTCAAGCCTTGTTAAAGCTTCTACAGGGAGAGTTTGAAATATATCGCTACTTAGCATTAGGCAGGAGAATGGTCAAGCACTTCTTTACAGTGTTTAAAAAAAATATTTTAAGAAGTAGTCTACTGAGTCCATATCAACAGGTGTCAATGACCCCGGGCGAAAAAACAATTCGACTTCGTCATACAAGATGACTGTGTTTGTATGGGGAGATAGACACATGCAGAAATGGACACTAGGCTTTACAGACACTGTAGACTTTGGCTTAAAAGCGTATTTCTGACCCTTTGAAAATCCGGAAATGTTAAGCCCTACCAGCAGTTGACTGTATTTGAGACATATTTTAGTGCTGAACTTTGCTATGAAGCTTAAACTTCTCACAAACAAAAAAGTATTTTGGTATCTGTATTTGAATACAAAAGGCAAAATATTCACCATCTTGAAACACAATCAAGGGGAAAAGTGAAATATTTTCGGAAGAACATTTTCCTTCCTCATTTGGCAAAATAATAAAGGGTTATGGAGGGACCGTTATGAGGGATCTAAATGAGGATGGGTTTAATGTGATGTTGTTTAGAAAGAATCATACCTACCTACTCTTAAGACTTTCCTCCTTTGGAGGCCCGATATGACATTTGCATACCTACTAAGTTTGTTTTGTTGAAATAGCTAATATCTGATTCTTTGTATGTTTCGTGGAGAACGGAATTGGTAAACTCATGTGCTCATGCCAAAACCAGGATATTGATAATATGAAATATATTTTCAATAGCTGACCCGGCAAATGTTATTTTGTCAATGTACATTCTTTAAATGGAAAAAAATATATATATAAGTAAATATATATCGTTGTCTGATTTCCATAACACAAGTGCTTTAGCTACTTAACATGGGATGAAGGCAATGTGTGTGTTGTTGTAAAATATTTATTATTATTATTCACAGTATTTCTCCGCTATTACATGGATGTATTAAACATATAAACCTTCCTTAAGAATCACCCTATCTACTATAGAAAATCGCATCAAAATCCTTTGCATGGTTTTAAAGATAAGCAGCAAGCATACTAAGAATACTAGATACAGCATAATGCGGAAGGCGACTTTTTATTATCATCATAATTAACCGCATGATGCCCACAGCTGGACTAGGGCCTCCCCCAATGATTTACATGATCATTTCGGGGGAATTGCCTCGCCACGCTTGGCAGGCGGGTTGGCGATCGCAGTAGTGTTTTGGTTTAACTCACAGAGAATTCTCTCCTCTGGAGAGAATTAATTTAAAACAAAATAAACTATATAAACACGAAGTTAAATTTTAAAATTCCTTGAGTTTTAGGATGAGACATAACGTACTACTGTACTCGTGTTCAAAATGAAAATGAGAAATGTCTTCTTTTAAAAATTACAAAAATATTAAGAAACTCTAAATAGGGAATATTATTAGATTGTAATATCCAACCAATTGTAATTCATTCTCAACTTAACCGAAGCAAATAAAATCATAAGGCGTAACGCATTGAACAAGATTGTATTAACTTTGCTTATCGATTCGGAAATTCTGAGTAATGTTAGTAACCCTTCACTGCGAATTTAATTCATAAATTTTCGGTACTAACGTATTTCTATGTCTAAGTATTTCTATATACCTACACTCATACACTTCTCGCCAGTCTACCAAAAGAAGCGCAGTTAGTTCTGCTTTAGCCATGCCTCGACAAAATATCATACAAAGTCGCCTCTGGCTGTCTGTCCCTATATATGCTTAGATCTTAATTTACAATTACGCAGCGGTTTGCTTTTGAAGAGGTTTTCTTTAGTAGATGGGGTGAAATGAGAAGAAAGTTTATGTATTATACATAAAGGCGGGGAAACCTTGTTAATTCAAGTGAATTGGCACTACAAACTGCCCGCCCACGCCTACGTTTTTTTATAGTTCCCCTCGTTTTATCGGGTCTAGAATCATCGAACCCTGACTTCTTTATCATGGAACTAATTTTAAAGTATCTTTTTTCGAACAAAAAAGAAAGAACCATCAAAAGCGGTTCATTAACTACGAAGTTATTCGTGAACAAACATAAAAAAGAGGATATTATGAAGATTCGAAATTACTTCTTTTTTGAAGTCGTTTAAAAATGTGTTCAAATTTTGTATTGTGCTCGTATATACCAATAGCAAGTTTTGGATGAAATGAAAATTACATTACAAGAATTTGGAATATCAGTGTCGAATGACAAAACATTAAATGTATTTGTCAGCAGGAGGGTAGTATATTACCAGGTAAGAACACCTCAAATGTTTATATAAACACTTTAATATTGTATTGTTTTAAGCAAGCCCACTTTGGGATTAAAAGCCGTGAAGTGTATTTATTTATTTATTTATTTTATTTAACCGACATATTATTACTACGTACTTTTATTATACTCGTATTATAAATGCACTATTTTCTTTCATAGGCTATACAGTAAAATGTGACGAGTTGGAGTAAAACCGAAAAGTAAACTTCTAAGACACGTCGCAAATACTGAACACTACGTCCATTGCTGGTTTTAAAAGTACTGTTTTTGATGATGCCGTCTATCGCGAGTAATAGTCGCTGGCCATAGTGAAGAAATCGGTGCAGTGACATTAGTGTTTCATCTCCTGTTTAAAATTACAGCTTCTCCGTTGGACAGGAAATGTTTGCGCTGTCCTCGCTATAGGAAGGTACAAGGACTAAAATGTCTCTGTATCGGGTCAAATGAAAGTAGGGTACTAGGGCAGTTAATCTGCTTTGCAGGAAAACAAATTTGTGATCAAAAGAAAAGTACCTAAATATTGCTTTTTAATGAAACGCGTACAGACATTGTAACTCAATATTCTTCACCGGGTATATAGGCGCGAATATAATCAAAGACAAACTCGAGCTTACCTTTATTATTTTACTCGACGTTTCTTGAAAGTACCTAAGCCTAAAAATGTATGTAACATGTAGGAAAGTGGTTTAACAGCTTTGATGACACTTCCTGTGTTACTAATATATCTATAGGTTAGGTTAGATTACTAAAAAAATAAGTAACTACCAGTAAAAAAGCGTATGTAAATACTTTATTTGTCTAGTGCAAGCCGCGTACCACCTTTAATCTCTCTCTTTGCCACTTCAATGTATGGAAAATGATGTACTTCTGGATCCAAACTGTCACTTTTACTACTAATTTGATAGTTTGGATCCGGATTTACCCTGATACGCAGTAAGGGACAGAAGATATTGTCTCTTACTCTTTCACTCCTGCATGTTTTTCATATCGTTGTCTCGTTTTATTCTAAACGTCAGTTTAGGATTGCGAGACTATTTGTTTTGGCCTGAGGTCAAGCGCTTTGAATGTAATAATATCTACTAAGGCCTATATTCAGAAACAATCATCACCACTTTAGTCATATTGTGTCGCTACAGCATAGGATGTCTCTTTTACCCACACTCGATTAGAGCGAGACAAACCTTATTAGAGGAGAAACTTGAGATGGCATGCTAACTACTAATTGCAAAACATCGTCACATATTTATTCTTGGCCACACGTGCTATCTTTTTCTGGTGTAGATTAAAATAAAAGATGCACCACACTTTGTAACAAGTCCCGACCCCGTACCATGCAATCTTACAGTAAGAATGTTCTCGCTGTGTGACAGAGATGGTGCTAGACGAGTAGTGTAACACTGTCACTGTTACACAGCGTAAACAATGATACAATAAGAGCTCTTGGTGCGGGGTCTGGGGGGAAAATGTCTGCGATACTCTCGTAGTTGCTTCACTTTGGCATCGCAATTGATTCATTGCTGCTTCCGTTACTCTCATTGCGTTGTTGTCCTTATTAAAACGGCAATGCACATCGTACGTGCGACAAACATGTAGCAAACTTGCCCCCGTACTGTGTCAGAAGTCTAAACACGTATCTCCAATTTTTCAGGAAATATAGTATTATCTCGGTGTTGGCGGATCGAAAAACACCGTTCAAGTGGGAGTCGCTTCGCCTTGCAGGCCCCGTACAGTGCAGGCTTTAATGTTATATTGTTTACGCTGTGCGACAGGGACAGCGCTTAATGAGTGAGATAGCTCTGTTTTGAAATCCGGGACATTCCCGCCCACTTCCTCACCAATGTTGGCCAGGATCTAAGCGATATCCAGAATAGACCAGACCTCAATCCATGACGATTGGGCTAGATCCCGGGGAGGCCTAGCCTTCTGTCTTGGATCCCACATAGTAATTAAACTAAATATAGAAGACGGTATAGAAATAAGAAGAAAAATATAGCTCTGCCACTGTCACGCGACGTGACCAATATTGCCCTAAGACGGCATGGAACGGGGCCAAGTTCCGTACATAAAGTTTGTTCAGCTAATATGTTTCTCAGTCTACCCAGGTTACATGGAAAATGGACGTCAAAAGAATCAAAACACTTGATTGGAGCTATAATTGTCACATTATAGTTGTTTAGCAATCACAGCGCAGATAAAGTAATTTGATTAAGTATCACCTTTTTGAAAACTTACTGAAGTTATGGAAAGAAGTAAATATGAAAGAAACCCACTGGTTCCGCAGATGTCTCTTTGGCATCTCTTTTTTTAGGAAATACGAATATGAACATAACTATAACGAGTATACGTTTAGTTTTTCCTACTGTTTAACCCTAAAATTTGAGCAAAGACTACCTGACATACAACAAATACTAAACGATTTCCTACTTCATATCTTTTATGAACAGCATCCGTGTGTGGGTGTTTATGAAAATTGTGTTATACGGTACAATATTATTTATTTATTTATTCATCACACAACTTATACTACCATTACAGTGGACCCAATGCGATAGTACAGTTCACAATATTATAACTATACATAATCAAAACAGATTATAAACATTTTAGTTAAATAACAACACATACGTTTGTATAACGTAAAATTAGTAATTTTAGGCCTAGTACGCGGTCCTAAAACAAATACTGTAATATGCGCTCTGATCGTTCTATCACACTTTGTACGACTCAGCTTGTTTCAACAAACCGCAGCGCGTTGTAATTCTTGTCACTTCTTCTTTGAATCGCTGTGCTAGAAGGGTCTTAATCGACTTCAACGAATAAATGTTAAGACTTTTATGATTTTCTCATCGATGCCATTGTCGGAATCAAATATAAATGGAACCAAACGGGAAGCACCAGCTTTCAAACAGAAAAAAAAACAGTCATCGAAAGTTTGGAGGTAACAAACATATAAAAAACCGTCGAATTGAGAAACTCCTCCCTTTTCATAAATCGGTTAAAAACGTTGAAAAACCCAGAATGATAAGAAAACCTCAGGTATTTTTTTTATATTCTATGGTTCCTTGGAGGAAAGTTATATTATGGTATGATGGTCTTTGCAACTTCCTCGAGTTCGCGAACGTTTCTGATTTAACTTTGTGTATGATACGTGAGTTTATCTGTTTACAGCCACAATCCCTCATATGATGGACAGAACCTTTGGAGACATTGTGTCTCAAAGGTCACTTTTCGCCTGACACTTGGGGTTTACGTGGTGAAATAGTGTTATCAGTAGTACTTGCAGCCCTTCGCTCAATAATCCTTTTTGTGTCCTTCAAACCCACGGGTGCTACGTCATGAATTCGAATAAATCATAAAAGTTTTTTAGCAATATTTCGTAGCTAAGCAAGGGTCAGCAAGCTAGGTAGTTCTACTCGTACTAGTACTTAGTTATACAGAACGAAAAACAAAATCAAGTCAACTCGCTGTCAAGATGACGTCAGGTTGGCGTGTGGGAGTGAAACCGCGTAAAATTGTTTATGCCAGCTTTAAAAACTGGTACCAATCTTCTTACATCTTGGAATGACGACGCAGAGAGGTTTCACGTCATGAATATGAAAATGTTAAGAAAAAATCATTATAATATCAGTAATGCAATTGCAAATCTCCTTAGTACACATTCGCGGAATTGCAAACGAAATTAGAAGTTTTTCGATTTAACATTTTCTGAAATTAAAAAAAAAAAAAACAAAATACAAAAAGCGAAACCGATAATTTACTGGGCACAGATACTTCGCGAGAGCCGTGTTCAAAGTTATCCTAGCCACTTGAGTTTTATAATGACAAAAGTTTTCGAATCTGAGACCGCGGGGCCTGACCTTTTTATTCTAATGAAGTACCAAGCGAAATGAGATCATGACAAAGGCGCTTGAATAATCTGCGGCCTTATACTGCACTCTATCAAAGCGAAAATGGCCCGTAAAAGGCGCCTAGACCTATCAATATCACTTAGTGGTGGTATTACAAAAAGATTTTCCTCTCTAAGTTTTAGGCCTATATACCTTTACTTTGTAGGTAAACTTGAGAAAAGTTTCGGTCTTTTGGTCAAAAGACATTATTTTTTACTTGAACACTGAGTGATAGAGGTAAGGTGGAGGTGAGTGCTTCGATTCCCTAATGTATACAAGGACTTTAAAAAAAATGTTAAATTTTTCTTTATTTTCCTATAAGTACTTTATTTTAGGCTTTGAAAACTGATCGATTTAGTCTGCCGGAGTTTATTGTCGCATTTTATATTGCCTGGCTGTTCAACTGACCATCTCGAAAAGCGTCAGCGTGTGTACATTTGTCATTGCCGGAATCGGGACTAAAATAACCTTGCGAGTATTTTGTCCAAATGTATGCCATACACGCGACCTAAGGGTTACCAGGGTTGTTAATGGAATTCTTGGACAAGATGCAGCCTCTACCTGGTCACTTCTTCTCAGTCGGACACCATACTGCTTTACCACTTGGTTGTGTTCCTATGTCACTTTTGCAAGAGGATTTCCTTTGCAATGCATAGCTGCTCCGTAAACACCTATAATCTGCAGTCGAAATTGGTTAACCCCAGTTTTGGCCAGCAAACCTTAATGACCTATACATATATCTAAAATAAAGTCGTTTTAGTTACACTATTTATAATTCAAGAGCGGTTGAACTGATTTGGCTGAAAATTGGCGGTGAAATAGCTTAGAACTAGGAGAAGGACAAAGGATATTTTTTATCCCGTTCCTGTGGCACGCGTGGCTATATAGAGGGTATTTTAGTTTGTATGAAGTTTTAATTAAAAAGAAACTACGTGAATGAAATCACTAGTATTATAATATTTTTGTATCTTCTGACTTTTGCACACGACAAGCAACAAAGTCAGTTAAACACCACTCAGTAAGTTACACAAACTTTAACATCCTTAGCAATAAACGCACTCTCACTATACCCAAGTTACACCAAGCTCAAACTAACTTATCAATCTTATGTCAAATACGGAATAACCAGGTTCGGGCGTTATTTTGTAAGTGGTAAGTTACGCCGCGTTTATTGTTAAGGCATTTATTGTGTCTTTAATTATGGGGTGAATATCTACCTATATCATTTATGTAGGTACAAACATTTATGAGTTAGATTTGTGTCAGCAACGAGCAAGCTGGTAAAGCAGCTTACAATTCGGAGGGATAGGATTATACCAGTACAAAGGTATTTCATATTATGGAATAACAGTATTATATTCACTGAGACTCGATGAAACGATCGTCCTTTAAGCGTCTTCAAAGGATTTGTAGGTAGGTCGTTAGATATATTTTTAGGTCGGAGAAAACATTTTAAAAGGATTTTTTGGAATTATATTACAGCGTAAGACATCTTCCCTAAAAATATTATGCTATTGTATTACTATTATATAGAGGTAACGATTAATATTGCCGAGGTTTTTTTTTATTTTTTAATCGCAATTTGCACAAGCGTTTGACCACCTTGACCACCATTCTGCCTGATGTTAAACAGCGATGTGGTTTACGATGGAGCACCTTGTTCATTCGGTGCCTATTTACCCCTCCGTGACTTGAAGATCTCCAGAGTGACGCCTGCAGTCACTACCGGCTTACATCCCTCCATTTGTTAAACACCGTTGTGCCTTCCTTTACCAATTTGGGTCTGACGTCTTTGCCAGATGGTCAGGCCACTTTGTTGTAAGTCTATCCACATTTCGTTTTCCCATAGGCAAAACGCAGCGTGGGAGTCAGCGTCATTAGCTTGTGGCGCATTTTTCTCTCACTTGGCAGGCGGGTTGCCGATCGCAGTAGTGTTAACTCACAGAGAGCGGTGCTGCTCGTCTTAAGGAGAGTTCCCTCGGTTGCCTTTTAGGACCCCCACGACGGGAAAAGTTAGGCTGGAGCAAAGACATGTGTTCTGCCAGTTTTAAGAGTCACTTAATGATACATTTATATTTTAAGGTAACCACTAAAACTGGCTAACGTTCCCTATAAGTTGCTGAAAAAGAACATAAGACTTTCAAAGCCCAATGTTTACCTATTAGTCAGTTACAGTGTACATAGAAAGAGTACCTTTCTACGTAACTTTGCGCCTACTCGTTCATATTCCAGAGTAGATTCGTTAAGTAATCATACAATGCAGCTATTCAAGAACCACATCCATTCAACTCCATCCAACTCTTTGTAAAGTTTACTCACGAACAAGGCTAGCATCTTAGGACCTCAACATACTTGAAATTTCTTAGTACAAAAGCTCAAAAGTATTTGAATTGTTTAACTTTACTGTCAAATTATACTATCACGGCTTTACTTTAGCAGTTCGCGAACAAAGAGGTAATAATGTTCACAGAGTTTATGATAACTTCCGGAAAGGCAGGGTTAGTTATAAGTTAACTTTAAAGCTTTTGCATAAGGTATATATTTGCATAACTACGGTGTGACTGCAGATTGGAGTACGACTTGTGACTTTCTTAGATAGGGCTAACTCAAGACGGCAAATTACAGCTACAATATGCTCTACGTACAGGGAACAAGTAACAAAGACTGAGCTGAGAGTTACTCTTCCGAAGTAATCTAGTAGTTTGTTATTTTAGTTATTGGACGAACAGCTTTCTAAAATTTTTATATGAATGTTATCAAATTGTAATAGCCTTAATTAATACTTGTTATATATAATGTCTGTCGAACTGTTGTAGAAGATAGCTAGTGTAATTTACGCTTAATCATAACGTATCAAGTGCAATGGGGTATTTTCAAACTCCAAAAGTTTCTTGTGACAGCTATCAGTTATATTTTGGTACGTTTTGTTATTATTTGGGTAATTTATGAAATCTTCAGACACTTTTGCAAAATGTAAACAAACAAGTTCCAGCAAATAAATCCACATCCTGGCGGCTCGCACTATAAACGTATTCGCAAACCGTTTGTTTCGCGTAAATGGAATGTCCACCAAGTTTGGGTGTCGTTTTGTCGTTCTCCTATTGTCGCGCGGGGACTATTAGGCTATGCAACTCTGTGGAACACTCCAAAATTGAACCGATAGGAGGCTCGCAACCTTGCGACGACGCTCAAGGCTTTGTAATCCAGCATTAAACAACCTGTCGTCACCTATAAGCCTTCTAACCCGCCTCTCTCTTCGTTTCACAATTACAATACAGGTAGTGTTGTCAACTCTTTCCCGGACAGTGAACGGCTATAGCCGCCATAACAATAAAAAATCTATTGTGTTTTTTTACTGTC
>SJJU01009158.1:0-13541 GCA_012932125.1 Conopomorpha cramerella | reverse complement strand
AATACCATTCAATTAAAAAGCGCGAGTCTATTTTTCGTTCCTAGAAAGCTTGTTGATAAAATACTTGTGCTTGTTTTATCAGAACACTCGACAGCGAGTGTTTTTTGAGCCGCGATGCTATCAGGCGCGCGGCGGCGGCGGCGGCGCGGGCGAGACCGCGGGGCGGCGTGATACTCCGCGATAATGTCACTACGCGATACGTCTCAGTCGCCGTGTCTGTGTGCGCCCTACTTTATACTCATGATGTACACGTGAGGGTACACATGAGGGTACCTTTGGCAGAAGGTACCAGTCAAGTCTGCCGCAGCGAAACCCGCAGGGATTATTAAAGGGACGTTTTACTTCCAGATGGTAAATTTGCTCATCTGGAAATAGTGGCTGAATGTTTGCGACAAGCATTCGAATGTAATTTCACATGTCGGCAGAGGTAGACTTCGCCAAATGTTAACCGGTGACGTCTTAAACAAACTAAGAGTAAAAAGTACTACAAAATATTCCCATGCCATAATATTGTTAGTAAAGTAAAGAGGATGAGGGAAAATGGTCAGTCAGTATACACTTCCAAGTAACGTGGTAAGATTTTTACACTTCCGTCATACACTAATATAAAACAACCGATCGCTTTGGTATCAAAATGTCTTTTTTTTTTCTCGTAGTTCGCATTCTTCCCTCGTCTGAGACTATTTTTGTTCTTTGCTCCCTGCTTTGATATGTTCCTCTGTTATCCTAATATAGTCCAAACTATGCCACAAAATCAATGCACCTAATTTTAAAACAGTCAAAATAACTTATCCAAGTTACTGTATATCACATATATGTACCTGTGTCTGTTTAATCCATTCCTTTGGGAATGATCGGGATTAATAATGGCATATGACGCTCGCTAAATAATTTAATTATGTTTATTGTATTCAATTAAACATAGCATTTAATTTTTGGACTCGTTAATATTTCAATAAACCTTTGCGATTTACTGTCAATTACCTGTAATTACTGGATGAAACAATCAAATTGTAGCGTTGAATTAATATCCACATACAAACCTGCGTTTCGAATTTTTTTAAACTACCGAAGAGGAATCCCACCGTGTCCTGGGAGACACAAAAACTGCGTCTGTTGTTAAAAGATTTTAGTTTCAAGATCTGATTCCATAAAACAATACAAGACCTTTGTAGTTACCTCCCAGACCAAATTACATTAGTCTCAGTGGGTACGTTAAAATCCTATACAGCTTGCACCATTACTAAGCCTATGTAGAGGTATGTATATGTGGTTTCTGCGTCTGTCCGTATCTAACCCTGCAGCGGCCAGCTTATTTCTTCCTTATGCGGGGACACGCCGCACTGCGGTACGGGGCCGGCCGGCGTCGATACTGTGTGCAGGGATTAACCCCGCCAATACACGGCCACGTGGATCACTCTCATCTGACCTACCTTTACGGATAACGTGCTGGCTGGTTAGAAATTCTGATAAAAAAACCTACGTGCAATTTGAAAGTTTTTTTCTTAAATATGCAGATAAGCTGCCTGATTACAAAAAGAATAAAACTTTGGCGCGAGAAGTGACGTGTTTGTTTGTTTTTTTTTTGTGCTCCCGTGATAATATGGCCGAATCAATGTTATAACGTCCTGGTGATGAAGAATTATGTAGTAAAGGAAAAGATACGTTGAGTCAATGTGTTATTCTCACGCAATGCTCCCAGATTGCGGGCAACACTGCCTGGTCGTTTATTGTATTGTTTTTTCAACGAAATGAAATCGTATACCTCACACGATCACTTCGCATTTTGGATTTTGGGAGGAAAACTGAACTATTTTGGGCATCCTTACTGCGAGGTAGCCTAGACTAGGCCATAAACACACAAAAAAAATTACGAATCTCCAAGTAAAAAACTGTTCGGCAATTAAAGACGATTTGCATGGTATCTGATAACGGATAAATGGAAATAGAAAGCGCCCGTTTCCCACGACTGACAGCCTTATCGGGCGCAAGCGAAATGACTTATGCGTGCCTATCACGCGCCGCCGCCGACGCCGCGGTAACATTTGAAAAATAGCCCACACCCCGCGACTTTGCCCGCGTCGTGTCTTAGGGCGTATACTTAAAGAAAGCAGGTAACCAGCGCTTATAGGGACATTGTATAGAATATTGTCTGCGCCGGCTACCAGAGTTGACTTCATTTCTAAGGATTTACCGAACAGCACCGGTCTTTCTGTATACGCCCTTACGTTACACTAATCTGAAGGTCGACCTTGTTACGTCTTTTATTTGGTTAAAGAAAACTATTAATCTTCGATGTTATCTATGCAAACGTTTGAGAGCGTCTGTGGCTCATTTCTCGGGTATACTGCGTGTAAAAGAACCCCGAGCTCATACTGTGTAAAACTCGCTTACCACAAATGGTGTGAACTCTGTAACGGCGATAGGCTCACTCCTTTTCACATGTGTGATGACGGCGAATAGAATACATGGTATCACCACCCCAACCAAACTTTTGCCTTCGTGGAGGTCGTAAGAGGAGACCGAGAGAACTCTCCAGGGGTCGAGCAGCAGCGCTCTGTGTGAGTTAAACCACAACACCACTGCGATCGCCAACCCGCCTGCCGAGCGTGGCGATCATTGGCATTCCCACATCCCAAATGATAATGTAAATGATTGGGGTAGGCTCTCGTCCAGCAGTGGACTTCATGCGGCTGATGATGTTTAAAAATTGGGTTAAATACGGTCGGTGAATCGTGGTCATATACTTACCGCGCTTTGGGAATAATAGGCTTTAGAATTATATTTTTAGCCAATCTGCAGCTGAGAGAGACTCAAGTATAGAGAGAGTCAGAGACAAGTTCCAATTTCAAAACCACCACACCACACTCATCATATCCAAAACAAACCTGATAAGTTTAAAAGTTCCCGCCATTTTAAATTTTCATGGCTGAATTACTACGCGCCATTGCGCGACGTAAAAAAAAATGAGTTTGAATTTTTCATGACGCGTCGGTCAAGGACTGATGTGTACCTACTCGTAAATTAGTACTGTCGGAATGCACGTGGCCACAAACGAACCCGCGGCGAGCGAGGGACAACTCGTGACTACGGGTATAATGAAAGAGAAGAAATAAGGCAAAACAAATTGATACTATTAGATACCAATTTTTTACCAACTTCAAAAAATGAAAAATAGTACTATCTCTCTTTTTTATGATTCATCATCATCATCAGCTCATACTTGTCTACTGCTGGACATAGGCCTCTCCAAGTGCACGCCACTGTGGTCTGTTTTCGGCTTCTCGCATCCAGCTTCTGCCAGCCATCTTGTGCATATCATCAGTCCACCTTTATGATGGTCACCTCAAAACTTTTCACTGGGAGAACCTCAGACCAAAAACAACTAAACTTGCAATCCTATAATGACGTTTAGAATAGAACGAGACAACGATATAAAAAACATGCAGGAGTGAAAGAGTACGAGACAATAGGGTAAATCTGGATCCAAACTGTCAAACGGAACGGAAAAAGTACTTAATTTTTCTTTCCGGAGTCAGCCCGTAAAGTTCAGTAGCTTTTACCTATACTTTTGATATCCTTATATGTATTTGGTATGTTCTCTAATGATTTACTAAATGAGTAATACAGAATTCCATCTTAAAAGAAAGTGGGTAGGGGATAGCCTCATGTCTTAGAAAAGGTTCTCTACACCCCATTACTGCACCATATAAAAAAGTAGCGTAATGAATACAAAATAATTCAGCTTTTCGTCAGATTTTGCACGAATGCTTTCAACAAAGCTAGAACTTCATTTCACCCATGAATTGAGTCGGTCAAATTGGATTTGCGGACTAGTTCCCTATGTTGGAATAAACCCACTTAATTGCTTTGATGCCCGTACAGTATCGGTTTATCCGCACTTAACAGAGATACCTACAAAGGCCAAGAAATTGCTCTATCAATTTTGATGACACTTTCTGTGTCACTAAAACATTAATAAAGTAGAAGTATATTGTGACAAGTGAAAAAATAAGCTTAATGTTTATGGGATACATATGTATTTATGTTAGTATATCAGTCTCTGGCACCCATAATACCGGGTATCCCAGTTTGGACTTGGGTTTGACTATGAATAAAAATGTCCGGGTATATTTATTTATACAGATTCTTGACCGAATGTACATAAACACTCGTACAACATCCCTAGTGAGGTAAAGACATTTGACGACGATAACTTTTAAATAAATAATCGAACTGGTTCATCCAAAAGATTGACTGTTACCCAATGATTTACAGAAAATATGGAAGCATACCGTTCAAGCACCGATCAAAAATCTAACTGACAAAAAAAATATTAAAAACACTGTTTATTTACAAAAACAGAGACGTGTGATCAAACAATCGGCGTTGCGACTTATAATTCCACTTGAGTTAACAAGATCGATTACGATTTGCAAAAAGATTTTTTATCACGAAATCGATCACGTTAAAGTATGGCTTTGTACGAGTGAAAGCCCGTTTCATCTTACGTCACAAAACTATTATTATTTAGATGAAAAACATTGGCGAAACTAGAGACAGACACTCGGCTATTGATATTGTTGCAAACTCGGTCTTTTTGAGAATGTTTTTTTTTTAGATTTCATACGTCAAATATCTAAATAAATAAAAGGAAAAGCTGACATATCAACGCACAGCCCAAACGGCTAAACGTAGGGCCTTGATATTTGGAACGGACGTAGCTTAGGTACCGTAGGGGTGCACTAAGGAAGGAATTCCCGAAATACCCACGGAAACGGGAATAAACGGGAAATTTCTTTTGTATGAAATATCTAAACGGCTCAAGTTACGACGCTTGAAATTTGGAATGCAGGTACTACTAAACTACGTGAATGAAATCGCGCGGCGTCCACTAGTTTTTACATATAGAGTCACCATATTTACTGAAAACCTATTTTTTTTAATTAATAATAATTCGTAATAGATACAAAACGATTTCTTATGTTTGGGACATAGGGTTCCTTTAGGAAAGTTGTTTGGTATCGTGGACTGAGTTAATTACGCGAGTTACGATGGCTTGTTGCCCTTTTATCAGTTAAAATTTTCAGCACGTGATCATCACTAATTTACAGTACGACTTTGAACCAGTGAACGCCGGTTTCATTGTTACTAAAGCAAAGTTAGAATTGTTTTTTTTAAACAACAACAAACAATTTACTAAGGGTTGAAGGTATTTCTGTCGCGTCTGACCCGAAATCTGTCACTCGCAGTTATAAAAAAGACATTTTCAAATTGCGATACGCAACCCTCCGACATCGAATTCAATGGAACAATAATCGAATAGGGACGTAGATAGGAACTCGATTACATTCTGGACAAATGCCCATTCTCAGGCAAAAGCTATTTTAATCAAACAAGAGTTATTCCAGTAACAAAAGCCATACAGCTCTCTATGTATATGGACTTAAGCAATTTCGTTATGGAAATGTATCTTTGAGAGCGGACATTGGATTAAAGACTCTCCGGACTAGACACAGAGTTGATAATGAAATTTGAGTCTCTAGTTGCACCTAGTTTCATATTCCATATTAGTCCGCTCGAAGCACTTCTGCTATATGGCACAACTGTTTAGGGGTGGCATTCTCATAAGAATAGGGGTACTTATTAAAGTATAGTACTACGTCTCAGGCACATGTTCATATCGTACTATAACTGCTATTATTCTTACTATTTTTAAGGAGAGAAAAGGGTAGAGTGCTTTTATAATTTTTTTTTTTGCGTTAATGTTGATGACAAAGTATTATTAAGAAAAAGAAGTTTTATAGCATTTTTTATTAAATTTAAAAATTGTAAAAAATTATGTATTTGAAAAAACATATTTTTTTTACAATAGTCGTAATGGGTATGCATAATGAAGAAGGCATTATAGAAAATGGTAAGGTAGGTAATATAAGAAGTTATTATAGATTATGGTATTATACTTAATTTCTAAAACCATTATAGCCTTAGGGCGTTAAAGCATAAGTAAAGGTACAGAAATTCAAATGGCGCTGGTATTTAACGAACACATAATTTTTACACAAGCCAAAATACCGATCGGCGCGTTAATTGACGTTTCCTCACCAATATTAGCTAATAAACATTTTCCTACGCAAAAATCCCTTACGCACCCGAATATATCCAAATTAAATATGTTTTACGAGGTACCATAATAAAGACATTACCGCAATAACCGTCACCGCCTCCATAATAGAAACACCTTTTACAAAGATCTCTTTGCACGCAAACATCCCTTTTACGCTCCGAATATCTTCCAAGACCTTTTTTACGGTCGAGGATCGTCTGCGGTCCAGTGGTACTTGACTTGTGATCGCGGGAGGTCGCGGGTTCGAGACCGGCTGCGGGACGTGTACCAATGGGACTCTTTTTCAGAATTTTTCTCATATGGTGAAGGAAAACATTATGATGAAACCCGTACACCACAAGGTGTGTGAACTCTATAACGGCAAGGGGCTCACCCCCTGTCACGATGGGGATTCTTATAGCAAGTGCCTCTGCCTACCCCGCTTTAGGCTAAAAAAGCGTACAGGAGTTTTTTTATTTACTTTTTTCCTTTTTTACGCTATGCATTGCAAGTCATCGAAGTCAAGCAAGTCATTGAATATCGTAATACCTCAATATAATAATAAACACATTACCACAGTAACCGCCTCCTTATTATTAAGGAGATACACCTTCACAAAGAGGGATTTATTGGCTAACAATCCATTAGTTAGCAACATACGTGAGCGGGTAAGTCGGCACCCCTAACCGGGGCACAAAGCCGTCGACGGTGGCGGCGGGGCGCTGTGCCCGCCGCGGGCGGCCATTTCCGCGCGTTAACGCGTGTCCGCCTTTCACCGGGGCTCGACTCATACCTGCACCACGTTGCCGAGTTTCGGGATTACTTTTTTATATTAAAAGCTTTTATTTAACTTGCGATGTATGTATGTATGTTATATGTATAAAGTATATATAACGTTTTTGCTTTCTGGTAGTCGTTTGTTAGTTTTAACTACACACATCAAAAGTGTCTAGGGATCAAGTACATTTTAGAAGATTGTAATCAAGAATATATTTTACAATAACTGAATTCATTCATAATTTATTCAAAATCTGGTGATAAGTCATTGATACAGGCAGGGGAATTAGGTAGGAGACCAATCTAGAAGATTAGATTTGATTTAAATAAATAAGATTTTTTTAGAACAAAAAATGTTCTTGATCCCTAGACACTTTTGATGTGTGTATAATCATGTTCTATAATTCGAAAGATGAACCTAAGATTCCATACAATATGTTATTATGCTTTGTTTTAATTGTTTATTCGATGTTTGATATGAACCTAGCTATTATTGTTTTACTCTTACTAGTTTCTAGCAGTATTAATTTTGCTTTCTGATTAATAATGTAACGCCATTTACCATTTTGACGACCTATAATTAAGGCAGCACGTACACTTCTTTTTTGTTTGGTAGTCCTTTTAAATTAAAATAAATTTATATTCGGAACAAATCTTGATGAACTGTGAATAAGATATCTTAAACCGAACGGGCTGAAATTTTGTATACTTACACTTTCAATTAGGATGACAATGCATAGTGATATGTGACGTTATTTTCTAAATCAAACATGGCGGCACTGGCATTTTAAATTCACCCCTACAATATGGATATTAATGAAAGGGATTTCTTAGTATAGCTCGAAAAATAACGTCTCTCTGAATCCAATATGGTAGAAATTATGCTCATTTAAAATAAATCTTGAGGTACCAGCCAAGTCATTACAGACACTTTGTTGTTTTGTTGTCAACAAAATGGGTAACCTGGTAGAAAGCTTTCAACGTTAAGATACTTTCTTCGCTCACAAATATACAAAAATTTACCGAACCCGTTTGTATTACTCCAATACTCAGGTACCTACTTCTACACCTGGTGACGCACCACCTAAACAGCGCGTCCAGATTTGGTCCTTGGACCAACTTTACCTTTTGTAACCTGATATTTGTCTTATTTCTGTTTCTGGGAATAGTGTGGATCGTGTTTTGTGTTAGTAAACGTAGGTTCGGGGGACATTTTCATATAACTTAATAGATTTTAATATGACCGTCTCTGTCACTTGTCATTAAAGGAGAGACGATTAATTATATTTTCTATAGAATATAAGAAACTGAGTACGTTATTGTTCGGTTCAACTGTTTGTGTTCTTATGTTATTGACCCGATACGACGCAATTCAATGCTGCTAGAATTCAAGAGATTTCTCTGAATCAATCGATATTTTCTTCCTAACGTATGTCTGAACTACGTTAGTTGCCTATTAGTATTGGTACCTACATCTGTAGATATTCCATTTTTTATATTAATGCAGCTTTCGCTTTGTACAGAGAATAATCTACATAAGCTTAAGGCAAACGGAGCTACTCAACTGGAACTTTCTTCTAGCGTACGTTCTGCTTTAGGTTAATTGTTAAATACGTCAAGTCGTAAATTCGTTGCAGTCGGCCGCTCGTTTTATTTCCGTTTGCAACTAAGTACCGCGACTTATATTTCCGAATGAAATAAAAATAAGTAGAGCGGTTGTCGGCGAGCTGCACGTAATCGTGTGCAATATGAAATACGAGCGACTCTGTTCAGAAATCCGGATATTTGCGCCGGTGAAAAGCGTGTTCCGTGTTAAACCCGCGCTCGCTCCGGGCCCACTCCGTGCCGCTACTTAAAGCCCAAGCGGAACAAGATGTCGTCGTCGTAAAGCGAGTGCACCAAACGAAACAACAAAAATGCATTCTTCTAACCACCGGCAATTTAAAAATTTAGAATGAAAGCAAGCTGGGAAACCGCCCGCTCTACCGCTCGAGAGCAATTTGTCGACTCACGACGACCGAGTGCACTCTCAAATACGTAACTTTTGACACCTCCAGCTACACGAAACTGACATACCGCGGAGCTCGCGGACCACTCACGCTCCTAACAATGTAAACCTCATTTGTACGGTTCGACGAATCCGTATCAGTTGGAAGCATGCGGAGGCAACTCACACAGGCAACGTACGCGGAGCTAAACTGTTGGCGAAACTTTCAACGTTCTTAGCCCATTGCAGAGGGTAATCCGTTCAACTGAGATGTAGTCGCGACAGCTGAGTAAGAACAGTTTTCTGGAAACTTCCCGGCAGACGGCGGCGGCGGGGCGTGGCGGCGGAGCGGCGGCGGCGCCGTGGCGTGTGTTTTCTGCCAACGTGCGTTGAATTACATTTTCCGAGAGGTACATTTGTCTGAGTTTTCCATTTGTCTACAACTGCTGCGCACATCACAACAGCTACAATTGGATAGTACTTATGTTGCTTGGCATAGGATTCGAAATTGCTTACCGCGCTACAGTTGAATTGGAGTGATAACTTATTCTGCGAGTCTGCCCAAAAGGTCTTCGCTGTCTGGTTGTAACTAAGTTGTGATGAATTTCGGCAACCAGCGCGGCTTGTTGCTTTCAATGTAACTTCAGTAAAAACTAATTAATTTTCAACATTGGTCCGTCCGGGAGCTGGTGAGTTGTCGGGAATTTAGTTAGAGTTCATTTACTTCGTGGAGGTGAACAGCTCTGTCGGGGAGTTGAAAACAATGCAATGACTTCTTTGTGAAAGATACACCTATTATGTTTACCATTTCTGATGTTTTAATACCGGCGCCATTCAGTGGAAAATTCCGTATCTAATTAAACATTTGTGGTCCTTGTCTTCAAATGTATGCTTTTGGTATGAATATTACTTTATATCTCAAGGTTTAGGGAAAGTTTATTTTATCTGTTAATACCTTTTATAAGCGAGCTGTATTAAATGGGTACTAAATAAATCTGCAAGTACCTCTGCCTACCCCGCTTTGGGATTGAAAGGCGTAAAGTGTTTTTTTTTTTAATAAATATATACATAAAATTTCCATGTCACAATGTACCGTACTCCTCCGAAACGGCTTTATCGATTTTTACCAAATTTAATTTAAAAAGTAGGTTTGAGAATCGGCTACTATCTATTTTTTATGCATCTACTAGTTGTATTTCTTCCAATACACGGAGTACAAAGGCAATAAGGCAACTTATTATGGCAAAACAAATGTTTGCCGGGACAGCTAGTAAATCTATATTTTAACAACAATAAAGTTTTACGTATTTTGCATAGTGAATTATTAGTGTTCCACAAAGAGGTGAAATATACATGATCATCCAATAGATCATCTGTATTTAGTTTTATGAATGATAGCTATCACACGTTATACAGACCACATTTTGTGTCCTTTCCTAAAAACTATATTCTTGAAAACTATACTTTTATGCCGAAATTCCCACATAAATCTAGTTGTACTTATACATACAGAGATAAGCTCGAGTTTACCCCTGCTTGTCTTCAGTGTACGCGTTTCATGAAAAAAGTTTTATTTATATTTACATAAAATTGCGCATTCCCTTTGCACCATACCGAAGCGGCATAGAATCACAGTTATTTTCTCTTATGTCGGGGAAAAACAAGCCTCCAGTCTCGCGAGGGAGGGGTAAAGCTCGGTAAGAGTTTAAAAGGTCGGTTCTTTGGCAAGTGTCCTCGGTTCTCGAGTTACTGGAGAGTTTGAGGGTGTTTCACTCGAGCGTGGAACTATGAAGTTTTGTGATGGATTACAGCACAGCGGTACACTTGAAACTAAAGTGCTTTAGTTTCGCTTTAAGCTGTCCAATTTAAGCACACGTATGGAATAGTGTACGTTTCGTGAATTATTCATAGACAGTTAAAAGTAAGAGATAGGAGACGACGGCGACGAGATGCAATGTACATACATATATAGGTATATTTATAGTCGTGTCTGCGTTTGTCCCGATTCCCGAATGGTGGTATGATAACCACCATACTTCGCACTGCGCACGATACGGAGGCTTCAACTTTGTTTTCCAATCTTCATGGCAATAGTGAGAAATGTACCGAAGTTATTATACTATCTATCAGTGCCGTGCACTGGCTTTTACGACAAGGTAGGCAGTATACCCACGAATTGACACCTTTGTATAGGTAACTTGTCTTTACGAAATATAGTTACCTACCTATCTACTCACCCACAAAACAGAGGACCTTCGTTAGCCTATGTCGTTAGTACAACAAAAAAGATCTAGCAATAACTGTATTATTAGTACGGGTAGCCAAACTACTAAGGTAGACAGTGTCTTTTTGCCTATATGGTGTGCACGCCACTGTCATCTATTTATGCATTCTTAGTGGTAAATAATACCTTATACCTACATGTGCCAGAGCATTTTCATGCAGACATTTTAGAGCTTTTTGTTTTTTTTGTCTTATTTGTTTAGTACATAGATTAACCTAGCAATAAAACGTTGGTTTTTAAGCGAAATGGAGTTTATCTTAATTCAACTGCATATATACTTTTTATGTTTATTCGCGGATAACTTTGACGTTTATAAACCGATGTTGATGTTTTATTTTTGTTGGAAATAAGATATTTCCAAGGTCGCCCCGTGATCAGGAAATCAGAGTAACCATACCCGAGAAGTAAGTAGTGGAGGGAAGCTTTAAAAAAAACGGCGATCGACTAGTTCTGGTTTCAGACAATTTTCTTTAAAAGGATTCTCTTTCTATGCTTTTTCGATTGGCTCTTTAGCCATCTACAGGAACTAGGCTAGTTATAGTAAATTAGCTAAATATGGGTAGAATTGACGTCACAGATTTCCTTTCCACAACAATGGTTATCTCGGAACACAATACATGGAAGTAATCAGCTAATGCGTCTCAGACCCACTCCGTACGTCCGCCCGCAGAGCGTCTTTGTGCACTTTACCACATACATAATATACAACTTATTTTCATACTAGCTCACTCGGAAAACGTTGTTTTGCCAATATACATTATTAGCAGTGTTTCTCTGCTGTTATATGTAAGTATTATACATATAAACGTTCCTCTAAAATCACTCTATTATAATCACTCTAAGTTTGTGTTTAATTGCTTGAAATTTGTGACTGCTTTTTGTAACGTAAATAACAATTTATTGTATGTAAAAATATATGTCTTTAGTTCTCCATTTAAATTCATTTATGTAATCTGGATAGTATGACTATGCTATGATTGTACTGATATTGTGAATGTACCAATTTCATTAAATGATGCTATAATGACATTAACGTTGCGAATAAAGGTAAACGAAATTGGCATGATTTTACGAAAATGGTTTTTACGAAAACAGAATCTGAATTAAATTCTAAATTGGAGTAAGTATAAAGTAATATAAATGTGCGTCTACCCTGCTTAGGGATTAAAAGGCGTGAAATGCATTTTTTCTTTAACTGTCTTTCGAAACTATATTTAAAAAAAAAACCAAGAGTTTTTTTTCCTCATAATGTGCATTCAAATGAATTTTGTATGTGAATCTCGTATTAATATGAACGAAGTTGTGTGTACAGTGCATTATGTATTTAAGACGTAGTTATTCAAATAAGTTTCTGTGTGCGCTCGTACGATATAAAAAAATATTCTTCACTGAAATTGAAGCTATAACCACCGCAGTTTTCTATTATATATTTATCTGATGTGGAGTTTGATTTAAGCGGTTATAACATGATTTTACGTTTACGTATTGAAGAATCATTATAACAGACAGACGTATGTTAAATATTTAAATAATACATATTTACGCAGCACGTTTTTTTGTGCATCTTTGACATATGGAAACGTATGCTATTGTTTTTTTCCACTGACGGCATCTAACTCTGCTTCACAACAACCAAGAGGTGATAATCTGGCCTCACAGCTTATTGAAGGCACTATAAAGCTGTGAGGCCAGATTAAGAGAGAGAGAGAGAGAGAGAGCACGACAATGCTCTCAAAATCCCATAAAAAAGCGGTTGAGTTGAACACTTGCTTGACACTGGCTTCCTCTAAGCTTCGAGGCCTAATAATTGGGTTTGGACGGCCTTCGCCACGGTAAACATGCCAACAACAAACAAGTAAATCTCTGGGTTCTCCCGAGCAAGCGGGTTGGGCAAACGGGCAAAAGAATAAGCCCATGGCAAAAGAAGAAGCTTTTAGTAGTTTAAAAAAAATACACTTCACGCCTTTAATCCAAAAGCGGGGTAGGCAGAGGCACTTACTAAGCAAGTGTCCACGGTTCATCAAGCGTACTTAACCCAAAGTAACAGGGGGTGAGCTTATCGCCGTTATAGTTAAAAAGTCCGTTTTATTATGACGAGAAGTCATTTTACGACTGAATTACACATATGGAATGAACACATTGACACTACCTACTTTATGGTTGCGGCGTTGCACGTACACAATGTACCTACATCAATGTTTATGTATGCTCACACTATTTGTACCTATTAATATATGTAAGTATTGCAATTATGTTACTTATTTATTTTTTTACAGTCCTCTCTCACAAATGGTGGGCATAATAATACCAGCGCCACAGGCAACAGACACAGGAACGATAGATGGAAATGCTTTATTTAACATGTATTGTATCAATTTATTGTACAG
>SJJU01009155.1:0-16232 GCA_012932125.1 Conopomorpha cramerella | reverse complement strand
AAGGCAGTAAATATAAGTAAAAGCAACATTTTTAGTTTTATTCTGTATTGCAGAGTAAGTAGAAAACTAATTCTACTTAATTGCTGTTAACTCGATGTTCGTGATGTGTAAACGACTATTAATTCTTATACCTCTCAATAATTAATATTAGATTCTTAAAACTGCCAAGATTGGAGATTCACAATATTTATCTACCCCTATAAGCTTCTGACGTGACGTATCAAATCTTGTATCTATGTATGTAAATTCTTAGACTAAACTTATTAGTTAATGGAATGGGAATTAAGAAAATATTACTAATATACATGAAACTAAGAGAAACTGAGCTTACATAACTTTTATTTATAATATTATAAGCTTGTAAGCTCACACTCATAAAAGAAAGTGAAGTTCAAACATATTGCTAAAGTTGTTCTATGTATGTGTAGGTGTCATTGTTGTAATCTTTATTTAATAAAAAAATGATGTATCTACCTATTTTTATGCAATAATTATATTTGCAGATTAAATTTTTCTCGTATAAAATAACTCTATGTAATTTGTAATAAACTTATTATTATACATGTATATAGAGTTATGTTCTAAAAGCTGTTATTATTTATCAATTCTGCTTCACTAAAATTATATTTTGCAAAACACAATGATGCATGGACTGTTGATAGTAAGTAATAAATGATTTAACGGTTTCTTGCAAGCTTCCATGGCTTTTTGTTCAAATTTAAAACATTTCCTTATTCAGTATCAATATCACGTACTTTATGTTTGCTGCTTCTCAATAATGAGTGACTATATATTTTTACTTAAGTATTTGCATACGTGTGCCTGCGCAGAAATTACTAAAACTCAATAAGTACATACAGTTGTTCAAGAAATATTTTTCGTTCGTTTTCTTTTGGGTGTCGCAGATCTATGAGTGCTTGCTCGTAATTCTAAACATGAAACTACCACATAATCCGAATTTATTCTCCTGTAAGAGGATTACTAAAGATAATAAGCTTTTGCAAGTCCAGATGAAAAAAGTCGGATGAAAGAGTAGCTAGGTATTATATCATAGCCTAGAGATATGAGATGAGTTTGATGAGGAACTAAAAATGTATAAGTATGTTTGCCGCTAAATATATGGAATTATTATTCTGTAAATTTCCTCATTTCACTACAGATATGGTGGCACTAATTGAACTTGTATCTGTTATGGTTAACGCTGTAGATCCGGGCTCTAACAGGAGTCTCAAGCAATGAGAGAGACGATGGGATAATCTCTAACTCCTTTTGTTACATGTTAGTTACTCTATATCCTTCTTAGTGTTTTCTTAATAGAAATAGATTAATAGCTTATCGATAGAAATATCATAATTATTAGTAACCGTTGACATTATTAAGTTATAAGTAATCAATGGGCAGGCCCATATCCAGCTGTAGACGTCTGTGGGTTGACATGATGAAGTAATTAACACTTGTTACCTCTACGCGTTTGTAGTGGTAAAAGAATTATAATAATCAATGTCAATTAAGCTACTAACGAGCCGTGATAGAATATACATGTGTCTCCACCCCAGCCCAACTTTTCTCGTCGTGGGGGGTCGTAAGACCGAGGGAACTCTCCAGAGGATGGGCACCTGCGTCCTCTGTGAGTTAAACCACAACACCACTGCGATCGCCAACAACGCTTGCCATGCGTGGCGATTATTGGCAGTAATAGTGACGTCATGCGACTGATGATGACGATACTACTAACTACTACTGTACGGTGGTATAAGAAACTTGACAGTGTCATTTACATGTACTTCTATCCTTAGGGCTTTCTAAACGAGTGAGAACTACGAAATGACAAGAAGACTGTCCATTACTATGTATTTGTGAATCACAAGTCAGAGAAGATGTGCACAGATTCATGTATTATTTTATGCTTTATATATTTTTTTTATCTATTCTTGAACCCGTTTTCGTGTCCCACTGCTGGGCAAAGGCCTTCCTCTGTTTCTTCCACTCATCCCGATTTTGAGCCACCTGTTGCCACCCCGGTTCATATTTGTCTAAATCGTCCCTTAGATGTCTTAATAAAAAAATATTTAGTCATCAATACAAGGCATCTTATAGGTGCTAAAGGTTAGATTTTTCTAGGTTTACTATAAATCTGTGATAGAGAGAAATCACTACTTCCTTAGTGTAACCACTCTTATACTGACATAATTAACAAAGTCAAGAAAAATGTACAATGTACATATCTAAATACATGCAAGAGACACAGGTTTCGAGTTTGTGAAAACTAGAAAGGTATTAGGTCAAATAGCCGGCTCAATGGGTGAAATGAGACCCATACTTGTATGACGAGTGACACATAGACCGAGTGGCTGACCGCACGGCGTGACCTTTTAGCGCTGCGGTCAGACGAAGCTCAGTGGAAGGACAGGCGCCGACCGCAAGCGACATACTAGGCGGTGGCGGCGTGGAATTCATTAAATAAAACCATTTGTAAATTAGATATCAGCAGGAATATGGGATAGGACAAAAAAAACAATCTAGATTACGTTAAGTCTGCACAGCGAAACGGAATACTTATGTTCCAATTTTTTTTAAGAATATGAATTAAATAGTTTGAGGTTAATGAATTTGGAATCTATTTGCTACGTGACCACCATGCTGTAGTATATAAAAATAATTTAGTCTAGTCTCGAAATTTACTGTTTGTTACATTGGTTACGGTAAGTTCTTGAATGGCGAATGAAATGTACGATATATTACCTATTTAATATGCAATTATAGATGAAGATGCCTACTCTTCTATGGGGTTCAATGGCGTGAAATGTGTATTTATTATTTATTTTTATAAGTGAAGATTCGGTACAGTGCAAAAAATTGGGTCAAATATGACTCAGCCAGAATACTTGTTCTTAACATTAACAAAAAGTTTATATGAATCTACAAAGATGTAGATTAAGTATTTTGTTTTAAAACTTACTGATCGGATGTCAGCACCCGTATATGGCACCATTTAGTTAAAAGAACTAGATTCAATTGTATATTCTTTAGCATTTTAAACAGTTGCCTTATAAAGCTAAAAGAACTAACGGAAGGCAGTGAACCTTTTGTTGCTGGTTCACCATATTTGGGTGTCCAGAGAACAATTTGTCCAAGGGGAATGATGACTATTTAGGGTGCTACCATAAAAGAAAACGGCGCCTAATATACAACCTTGAATGGTTTAGTGGTCTACATTGCAATGATGAAAACCAAACCGAGCACTAGGTCGATTAGCGTCATTGATGCAAGATAGCATGGTAAAAAATTGGATCTGTTTTTTTTCCGGTGTGCTCGTAGCCTAACTGGCTGCGGTGGTAGGAAACTGATTATTAAAGTTTAATAACACTGAGCGTGGACTCCAATTGGATGAGTAACCGCCTTTAAGTGCGTTTGGATAGTTTTCGTATCGATTCACAAGCCACTAGGTATTACAGTAGTGCTCAGTGAAAATAAGAAAAACTTATAATTCGAAGCAAAATATTTACACATTATCCTAATGTTGTATATACACGGTGAAAGTCGTTGATTACAAGTAGTATGATGAAGCAGAGCCCCAAATTTTCTTTCAATGTCTAAGATTTCACGCGAAAATCAGACAAAATTTCAATTCAGAGCTTTCATACACAAAATCTTTCGAACACCGTTAACCGCGGTAGCGATAAGAAAGTGGGTAATTACTATCTCTCTATTTACAATAAAAGTACATCTTCGTTCGTCGTCCGACCCTTTTGTTAAGAAGTCCCGTAATTTATGCGAAGTTATAAACAAATCGTGCCAAGAAACAGTACTTAATGGTGTAGTTTCTGTTTAGCTATCTTACTTTGCAAGCACTTTAAAGAAGGAGGGTTTGTCCAATAAGTATCGGCCATTTACAGACAAATACCCAGTATCTCAAGAACTAAAGTAAGTACGTACGTACGTTTCCATTCTGTGATTTATGGGACCGTATTCTGGACGATACGATAATCAGTACCTACTCAAGTGCCGCTTGAGCATAGTTTGTCTCTTTTACACACAATTAGAGCGAGACACACGTTACTTGAGTAGAGATTGGTACTTGAGGGGAGTTTCAGAACTGTACTGGTTAAGAACCGCTGTCTGTCCCCCTGTATATGCTTAGATCATTAAAAATACGCAACGATAGATTTTAGAGGAAGATTTGTATGTGTTATGTAATAGTAGGGAAACACTGTCAATAAAGTATATTGAAAAAAAATATATACATACAGACGTATTGAGAACTAAAGAAAACAATGTTTGCCGGGTCAGAAATGTCGATCGTGAATGTACCCAGATTTTTTAAGTGTTAATATACATACATCTTTCTGGAATTAAGAATAAACTTGGTCAATTTGAGTTCCACTGAGAAATTGTCAGTTCGAAAGCAAAATACTATTATAAAGTGAAAGAAACAATTGTATGGTGGTACTTTATGTGTACTGTCAAGGCAACAGCGGTCTTGTTTGTACACTGAGTGCGGGTTTACGGTCGGCTGCGCAGGCTGCTGGCAGATAATATTGCACTTGTCCTATATTCAGCAGTAGCTGAACTCATTGCTAATGGCTAGGAAAATAAGAAACAACCGGATATTAATAACAAAGGTTGCAGACAATATTATCATTATGGTGGTATAATTGAACTTGTGTTGTTTTAATAAGGACACAATTTATTTCCAGCTTGTCTATTTAGTTCAAACAATGCAAGTTTAGGTAATGTTTAGTTAGTAGTTTGTAGAAGATAATGTTACTTATGTACCTACTTGAACTTGTTGTAAACTCATGACTATGGGACGGAATTAAACTTCAGGGACATGATGACCCGTCGTAAGTCATTTGTTACTATCGAACAAGTCAAATGATTAAAACCTCAATAAACGAAAAGGTCACACTGACGCAATGAAAGCAAATAATTAAGATGCAAGACGGTATTTAAATTCATGTAAGCACTTCAACTAATAGGTACATGATATTTGGGGAAATAAAATTTGAGACAACTTCTCTCTTACGCACCTACACTCAAAAGAGTGAGATAGCTAGATCAAGACGACTGGCTATCGTTTTTTATTCTTGAAAATAATTAATAACATGCAAATCATCATACAAGTAAGTGTTCGCCAAAATAAACCTAGACAGACCACTCTACTAATGTATTACTACATATTGATAAGCAAAACAAAAATGTTAGAGACTTAAAGATTTGCATATCATGTGACACAAGTCACAACACTGTTAAGTAGCTTAATAATCTTAGTCAATGATAATCTCAAAATCAATAACTAGCTGCTTGGTTCTGAAAATGAGATTCATATCACAACAAAATAAGACCGGCTAAGTGCAAATCGAAATCGAAGACTGAGCGTTCCGGAAACATTGCTTGCCATATTATAAATATAAATAATAGGTAACTTCAAGTCTCATCTCAGACATGTTTTTTTTACATCTCAACAGATTTTGGTTCCTAATTCTGTCATTAATGTCATATTGACAATGAACACCATCCTATTTATGACGTTTAATTTATGTATTGCTTTTCAAGGACCTTTTTATTAATGTTCAACGCGGGTAGTTTTCTTTTATTTAAAAAAACGTAAAAAGTATTTTGTCCTATGATGTGGAACAATAAAAAAAAAATGTGCGCCAATACGTCTGCCGCGGACTTGAACTACGAGTTTTACGAAACAGGCAATTATTACACTTTATCCACAGCTCATATTCGTTCAGCAATAAACGCCGATCTATTTCTATCAAACATTTCTGACTGACAGTTCGCATCATACGCCCGTCTGACATTCAAACCGGTAATTGAAAAAAGAACAAAAACAATTATATACAGGAGAATACAAACAGCTGATTGGATGTTACGCAATACCTTTCTCCCAGTTGGTATCAATGACGAGAACCATGTTTTGGTGGATTTGCGTGTAAAATAAACACACTTACTCCGAATTCGGGAAAGTTTTACATAATTACGATGTTGAAGGTACGATTTATTGGAATACGTATGGCTTACTTACTTACGCATGTAAAACTCATTGGTGTAATTTGTTTTTTTTTCGGAGAACAGAAATTTTTGTTTCCGTTTGGAGGTCATGTGGTGGACTAGAGCCAATTAGGGTATCAGGATGCTCCGTTCTTGACGCCCAAATATTAGATGACGCCAATGACTACCGGGAGCCGTGAGAAAATATGGCGTGCTGATGTCCTCCGTTGACGGTAGGAAAGTTAAATGAGACTGGTATATCTAGTGACTTAGCCTAACTTTCCTTATTTATGATTAAAAACATATTTTTTCACATCACAGACAACTCCTGAAATGAATAAGACGAGTCTGACTATCTGAAAGTCATTTATCTTTTTCACAAAACATGTTTACACTACACTAATTAACTACCCTGCTCTTTTAAATTGAACACTTCCAATATAATTACATTTCACGTAGGTATGTAAACATTGATGTCCAATACATCAATTACCTTGTGTATCTGGAACACTCTTGTATCTACATTCGCGGACACGCCAAGCTCTACAACTAGAGTATTGAAACTTGAGCTGATGTCGCGTACTCTGTCTTCCGTATTAAGGTTCAAATTTAAATGCAGCGGTTCCAAGTCGCTATGGAATATCTCTACCGAATTCCATGAGCATGGGTTACTTGGTAGTGTTATTGTATGGAACATTTGTTTGCTTGTTCTGTGGGACGGGGACGGCGCCCAGCTGAGTGCTGCTGCCGGAAGGGCTGCTTTCTGTAAACACGTTTACACAATACAAGCTCTCTTTGAAGTATTCCGTAATAGACATATTCGTAGTGGATGGTGGAATGGCTTGTGCAATTGTGCACCAACAAAATCTTCCTGATTCTTGCAATCGAGTTGCAGATTTTTAGGTCGTCGATGACAACGATGGAATTATTTTCGATGTGAGCAATGAGCATTGTAAGATATGTTTACTTCTATATGCAAATAGTTAGTAAAACGTTTGTAAATTTGAGTTCCAGTTCCTCAGACTTACTTTAGATCATCACCAAAGTGAGGTTACGAGAGATTTTATCTATACTTATATTAAAAAGAGGAAAGAAATGTACTTTGTAAGGCTGTTTGTAACGAATAAACTAAAACACTACTGGGCGGATTTAGATAATTCTTAATTTAGCATCATACATAATCCTACGTTCTACCTGAGTAACATAGGTTATAGACTATAACATATAGTGTATCCCAGAATTCCCACGTGATCGAAAAAAAATCGCGAGTATCCCCGTGATACAGCTAGTATTTGATATTTTATTTCTTTCTAAGACCAATAATGTGTCATGACCACCTAGTAGGGTTATCATAGAATCACCACATGAAGCTTTATTATTTAAATACTTTACATTCAACATTATTATTACGTGATTCGCTCGATATTACGCGCTTCATTAGTGAAGTGTACTCATTAAAGAAATCATGGTACTTATAATTTGTACATGTATTTTTTAAGTCAATTTTTTATGACAATCTTCTTCATTACAGTCCCTTCATCCCTTTTTAATTCTGATCTTTGTGTTATATTTATCTCATTGAACATACTTACAAAAAGCTTGTATCTCCACATGATACTTACGAAGGAAATCTAGTTTAAAGGTCTATTAAAGGACATCCTATTTATAATCTAGGTGAGCGTGATGTGAACAAGGCATAAGAACTAGAACAACAAGATTTACTACCATGTCTTGTTAAGTTCTACCTTTGTATGACTCTAATATGAAATTTACGATGTTATTATGGAATAGAAACGAAATTATCCAAACCTTCTGCATCAAAGAAAGCCATTATAATATTAAAAATGCATTTATCTTCATTTTAGACTTGATCGTTTTGATGTCTAAGAACGTATACCCTCTAATAATACCCTCATCATTGATGGTTCTTAAAAATACCATTTGTCTTTGACATTAACCACCTATTTATGTAGTTGAATCTAAGTTATTACGATATATTCTTGCTTCTTTCAATTCTCAGCCAAGAATATCAGCGAGATACGAATTTGTTACTATCCGTAGCTAAGCAACAAGAAAATAGGTTGCCAAAACAATAATTTGGAAATTGTGTGAAACGAGTCTCGTCTCATTCTCATGTAAAAGAGGTAATTTCTTTTGTTCTGTGATACTGTATGAGAGATACGGACTAAAAGAGAACTTCGACCTCATCGCACTATCGTATATCTGTATAGTAGTTCCATAGAAAATCGCCGAGCGAAGTTCATTGCCCTCTAATAGAAGAATACAGACGAAATTTTTTTAAAGATGAAAGTTCAGTAGGTACTTAATTGAATTAAATCGAAATGTTGACAAAAAAGAAATCCATTAACTGGTCACGTACTGTGTAGATATAAGTTTTCGTTTTCATGAAATTTCCTCATTAAATTTTGTGCCTATCACTCTGTCGGTTACTTCACTTCCAAGACAACACGAGATTACAAACAAATTATTACATTGTGTATTATTCTGTCTGAGTATCACACACTTGTCTGTGCACACTGAATATGACTTGTTGGTGTCTTCAAAAGCGTTCCCACAGCAAAATGGCGAATCCACGCGCTTTTACATGTTTGTCGCGGCCCGCGGTATTACCTAGTATCCGAGCCGAGATCTCTCGACGTCCAAACTCTTCCTGCTTGACTCGGAGATTGTATCATACGATACCTTGCCACCGTGGGACAATGAACGTAACGTATTGTTGTCTAACACACGTACCATTTGAAACCACCACCACTGGGAACTGTAGCGGAAGATTTTTGCATAGTGGTGTTGAAATTTTGATGTTGGCAAATGCGCTGAATTGCGTGCGATGGTTTACGAGTTGCAATTCGTACGCACCCCGCGCTCCGTGGCTGATTATGTCGTAATCACATTAGACGTTTAATTTTTTAATTGTGTGTTTGCTTCATATTTGTGCAATTTCGTTTATGTGAGATTTATCCTTCACCTGTTGAAATATCTTTACGATCACATTTTTATGATTGACATTAATTAATTACCATGAGACAAAATGCATATTTGCGCATGTTTCAATGTAGTACCTAACTGTTCGACAATATTTTCTTACGATTAAAACGTACAGTTATTGTAATAGCCATTATTTAAAAACAAGGCCGATTATTTGAACAAATCAATCATTTAAGTTACATCACACGCTTTCTACGAACAAGGTTAGGTTAATTGTTGTATTAATGTTACCTACTTCATTTACTTACTTATTTTGTATAGGTTATTGGAAGGCTGTACAAGATCGGATTTCGCGTTATTTTTTGTCAACCAACCGCCGACCTTTGGGCCCTGATCGTGCTATTGCTCTAACCTTTTAGCCTTGTCAACCCAGACTGTAGGGCTTTGCCTTGAGAACTTTCGGATTCTTTATCAGTTCAGTTTTAGAACCGGTATCAGACCCGGAAGATCCCTAAAGGAATGTCAATGATACGAAGGATTTGCCTCGCTTCCCCAAGGAGCTGCGGTGGAGTAGGGCAATGCCAAATAAAGCACAATGGTCGTATTGGACTTGGACTGCAGTAACGGCCCGCATCATCTGCATCAGACACTAGATGGATAGGAAAATAGACTTATGATCAATGTAATTTCTTGTTTGTATGCTACGTAATGTTAACAAGTGAAGAAACAGAGTATGTAACTCCTAGGGAAAATATTATGTAGACTCCTTCCTTCCCTCCCTTCGAGATGAAGGAGAAGGCGTTTCTATATAATGTAGGTAATCCTTATGCAATGTACTAATGAGTTTGTTGTATTTAAGTTACGTTATATTTTTCATTGTAGTATGCAAATGAAAACGTGATCTAATGCATTGTCTTAAAGACTATAATATATTCGCATATGGTTGCACTCTACTTAGTTAACTAGAAGCCAACAGTTAAATCACTGTATTAGCAACAGCCGACATGTTATCAGATGTTGGCAGGTGTCACAACAAAAGAATTGACTTTAGGATTATTCCGGATAAGCGACATTGTTTGACTAAGTTTCGTCACACGTTCATCTACATACATATACTTATGTATATACATATACATGTTGACATATAGAAAGTGAAAACCCTTGTTTGCTAAGAAAGTGACATCGGATTTATCTTGGACACGGGGCCATTCGTCACCGTTTCCAATACGACAATATGATGACAGTAATACGCTGTGTATGTTGCGGCTCACGATGGCGAATGCAAAACAATACCAATAACATTATACACACTTCAAAAGTGTCTAGGGATCAGGAACATTTTTAGCTCAAAAAAAAATCTATATTATTTAAATCTAATCTAATCTTCTGGATTGGTCTCTTACCTAATTCCCCATGCCTGTATCAATTACTTATCACCACATTTTGAATAAATTATGAATGAATTCAGTTTTTGTAAAATATATTCTTGATTGCAATCTTCTAAAATGTACTTGATCCCTAGACACTTTTGATGTGTGTAGATACGTACATCTATGCATAAGCTCGCATCTCTAATACCCAAGGGAGGTGGGCAGAGACCTTGAGATTCCTGATAACTTCGACACTTCTAGCCCAGACTAGAGTATTTGCAAATTCCATCAACTTTCCGTTTCAGGATTTCAGTAGTTAGTAAAATTATCTTTTGGCACGTGAGGTCTGAATGTTTAATGTGATTGCACGGGATTACAGTCCTACAAAGTATCTCTTGGCTATTGAATTAGATTGTGATATTTATAGTATGTAATTTCTTGCTTTGTTTGTGCTTGTGTTTGTGTGGAGCATTGTCAATCTAATCATAGCAATACTTTTTAACCATGCGCCAAAAGATTGTTGTTGCACTGTAGTATAAGGAATGAATGTATTTATATTTTTTAATGTGCAAATTGTAAGTGGCCAGCTGCGTTTAAGCCCACCATATACGGTGGTCACCAAAATGAACAGTTACTTTTAGAGTTCCGTACATAAAAAAAAAACTAAACCCTTATAAGATCACTTTAGTCTGTCTTTTTTTTAAGTAAAGTTTATGATTTTACTTTATGATAATAATTATAAAACTACATTACCTATTGTATTCGCGTTGTATAAAGAATTACTCTTATATATGTACTTAATGTGAAATATTATTTACATCATAATAGTTAGTTAACTGATTGGCGGACAGTAAAATTGACACAATATATTATTTATTGTTATGACGCCCGTAGCCGTTCACTGTCCAGGAAAGAGTTAAGTAAGTAAATGTATACATCCGCAATTGTATTAAGCAATAAAATAATAACCTATTTAGCATTTCATTAGGCATTTTTTACGTAGGTGCATCCTCATGGACACCTCGCCACCATGGGGATAGCGAACGGGGTAGTGTTGGACTCTTACCAGTAGGTCCGTGTCGCATACAGGGCCTGGTCCTGGAAGTACCCGAAGGAATTGGGTCAGGACCATTTTATTACGCCTATTGAACACAATGGATATATTTGACTAGCGAAATCAATTGGTTATATGAGTCTGGCCAGCGAGTCGTGGCACTTACGATTTATTGAGATTTGACTTGCAACACCAGCAATGTGTCACTCACAGTGGCTGACATACTACTGACAAACACGACTGAAAAGTAAACAATAGCCTTCCTGTAAGATTATTTTCGTAAAATTCATGTGCGTAAAATGTCTAAACCTCTTTAATGTGGGGTCAGGAAGTTAGTTTATGATATTTTAGAGTGATACCCGGCCGTGTAACCTGAGGATGAAGATGTTTTCGAGGAGAAAATGCAATATTTTTGTGAAATTATTGCTGTCAGAAAATGTAGACAAACTATAAGCAAACCATCTTGGTCCTAGAACTGTTTATTTGTGATTTCACAGTCAGTGAATAGTATGTCAACCTACATAATTTAGTATAACAGGTGATCGAGAAGAAGTGGGAAAGATTAAAATCTTAATAATTAAAATATTAAAAGATACTTTAAATTGTGACGTGTTTTTTATTTGCATTCAATTATTTAATAGGTACCTACGTAGTAAATTAATCTAAAGGTAGGTACCCTACGCTCTAAAGCTCACGTCACACAGTGGCGAAACGGCTAGAAAAAAGGGGCCGTGGCCGAACCTACAGGATTATATTATTATCTGTGCTACGGGAAACGATAGTCATTCTCGCACTTTGTAAAAGGATTCATAGAAACTAAAACCACAGCCTCGGAACGCTCCCGGACCATTATACGTGCCGTCACTTTAACCCTGAGTTCCTATATTATAAGTTACATATGAAGGGACCTAATTTTACACATTTTTGAGACAAAGAAGGTTATTAGCTGTCAAAATTGCATGAACGAAACAACGCGTTATCCCGGTCAGGTACCTAATATCTTGAAACAAGCCAGCAATCATCAAGTATCAAGATCGTTTTTCCGAATTTATTCAATATTTTTCAGTGATACCAGGTAGCCTTTTCTTCAAATTTCCCGCCACTTTTTAGTGCCACGACTCGCTGGCCAGACTATATCTATGGACATTAATGGTAGGTAATCCTTGAAACCACCGACGACAAACCATATAGACGATCGTATAAAATATAATTATGATGTCACTATAAAAAATATACTTATCTCTCTGATCAAACAGAGTTCATTCAGTCTTTCCATTTTCAACGGAAATGTTGCAACGTGAGAATATACATCCTCAAAGTGTTATTTCACTAAGCAAAGTTTCTACTAATAACTATTTTCATCTGTCAGTTATTTTATCATCACATGATGTCAACTGCTGGACAATGACCTCCCCCAATGATTTCCATTGATCATATTTTGGGAGTAAATCCCAGTGGTGTTGTGGTTTACCTCACAGAGAGTACAGTTGCCTGTCTCCTGGAGAGTTCTATCGGTGACCTGTTACGATCCCCACGACCTGAAAAGTTGGGCAGGGGTGATGACATGTATTCTATTCGGAGTCACGACACGGCTTATGTAAACAAACAATTAAATAAATAACTGTCACTTTTAGTACTGCCTTGAAATTCGTTGACCCTTATATCCCCTCCCCCCCCCCCCTAATAGAGTTGCTTTTTTGTAATAACTAGAGAAACAAGAGCTTGTTAGCTTTCAACAGTCACTACTAAGCAGTGAATTATAAAGTTAGATCATTTGTTAATGAAACGCGCACAGAAATTATAACTCAATATTGTTCACCGGGTGTATAGGCGCGAATATAATCAAAGACAAGCTCGAGCTCACCTTTGTCATTTTGCGCGACGTTTCGACGCAGTTACTTGCGTCGTGGTAAGCTGGAGCTGTCTTTAATTATATTCGCGCCTATATACCCGGTGAACATTATTGAATTAAAAAGTACTTCATCGGTTCTATCAAAACAAGTCAGAGGAACGAAATATTTTCTCTTACTCTTTTACTCCTTCATGTTGTCCAATCGTTGTCTCGTTTTATTCTAAACGCCAATTTCGGATTCATGCAGGTGATGCAGGTCTAGTTGTTTTAGTCTGAAGACTTTGTTCTATGATCGTTCGTATTCGAACTCGGTCTTTTGTGGATTTTTTTAAAGGTACCTCCTCATTTGAAACTAGCGTATACCTACAATAAATCGAGACAAAAATGTAAAAACACGAAGGCGCGAACGAGTATGTATCTAGGTAACATTGTTGGATCAGATTGGATCCAAACTGTTAACTCGGTTGAATAGGGACAGAGAGAAAAGGAATGCTGGAAAACCAAGAAATTACATTTGGGCACCTGTTACTTTTAGCGTAGCAGCAACTTATTAATTTAGTTGTACCTAGGCACTTAGTAAGTTTATTACGTTCCTGTACTCAATCGCCTGTACCAATAAACGCAGTTTATCTATTCCGAAATTATATCAAGTTCAGCTTAAATTGTCAGTTGTATGACGGAGTAATCCGTTTCAGTAGACCTGTAATAACTGAGGTTTATGTAATAAAATTATTTATTTCTTCATTGTTGTAAGTGCTAAATTACATACAGATATACAGTAGTATAACATAAAGCTCTGCTTGAAGAAAGACATTTATGATTTTAATAACAAGAACAATTAAGTAAACGTCCCCGATATAAGTAACAACGCGTTTAGTTAACGGGAAATAATTTTATTGCTGTATTTCATTTATGTTTCGACATTTCGGACAGAGACTAAAGATAATTTACATATGGCAACACGAGAGTAAAATCGTTCGTTCACTAGCTACAGGTTCACTCAATCACTGTATCATTCAATCAATCGTCGATCCAATCCACAAATAATTTTCTTCTCGGACATTACGAACTGTCTAATTTCTTCTTGCTCTGCATGAATTAGTAAAAGTCGGTTTAGTTAACAATTTTACTCAACAATGGCTCGTCCGAGTTTATATATTGTGTGTTCGGTACTATTATGTGGATTGGCATTAGGTAAGTCCCTGGAATAAATAAAATACCTACTGTTTTGTGGCGCAATGATCGACTCTTTGTGATTTCTGTGAAGACGTAATATACCTACTGTGTCATACGGATTATTATTGTTTGCTTGTTGCGGTTCTTATTAAATTCAAACAATCCGCTCTCAAAACAAAGTTAGAATTGTTAAATGACAACCCACAAGTCTTTTATCTAAATGTATAAGACTGCCATATTATTATTTACTGTGCCTACAATACAATATGTTTTTTCCCCTTTTGTTGCATTATGACTAAGTACAAATGATATTTCTATGAACTTGGACACACATACATTATCTTTTCGTTCAGTTAAATGACCTCTACGCCAACTGTTTCAACTGTGATCCAAAATATTTGTGTGGATTTTAGTAATTTATACTGTAAAATAGGTCCAATTCAATTGTAAAATATATTCATCATGATTGAATCATAATTAGGTAATTGACTGACAATAGCCTTTCTTTTGAATGTAAATGGGTGTATTTCATAATAATTAAAATCTTAATTGCATTACTGATAAGGCTAAATTATAACATAAGTACTTAGTTCATTTAATAGCTTATGGAATTGAAAACTAATTAAGCACTTTCAAAACCACTATATCACCTAACATATGGCTGGTACTATAGCTTTTTTTGACACTACAAGGACTGCTAGAGCATATGAAGCCATGACCACCAACTAATCATAAGCGATAAAATGGAAAATTTACATGAGAACGTATCTGTTAAATATTTTTCCACATATACAACCTGCAGACATAAAATTTTACACAAAACAATATTTTTAATTGTTATTGATATAGGTCATTTGAAATTTTTTCTATATCTGTAAAAAAATGTCAATGCAGTATGAAGAAGCGTTATAGTTTAAAATGCCATTTGCAAAGGAAAATCTATTTTCCATAAATTTACGCTTACAATAAGCCGGTGGATATGGCTCGACAACACATCTGACTTCCCTTTGTCTTTTTTAAAATAATTATTATTCTGAGTTGTGACTATTTATTTATGAAAATAAGATAGCTTGGCCATTTAAAAAGTTAGACGTGTTGCCCTCCAGTAGTTTGATTGTTCATCACATCAGCGCCTCTAGCAAAGTGTTCCAAAAAGACATGACAAGACATACCAGACACTGCGATTGGTTGAAACTAGCCAAGTCGCATGATGTGTGACATAACAGCCAATCACAGCGCGTATTTGTTCTATGTCTTTCTTAACACCATTGCTAGGGCTGCAGATGTTGCTTAACCCTTAATCAGACAAGGTTAGGTGTTTTTCTGATGGATTTTAGACTATTGACATTTGTTATTCTAATGAACAACTCCATCATGCAAACCCGGGTGATGTTTCTCATAAAATCTAGCTTTTATGTAAAATTATTGTTTAATGTTTAAATAGTTCTGTATGTGTCCTGTAGTGTTACATTCCTTATGTGATTATTCTGTGATAACTACTCTGAAATCTTTAGATAATTCCAGTGAAGATATTCAATAAGGTTCAAAGTATGTGTTGGTCAAGTGGCAATATACTAGCCGTTGTTTGATCAAGGGTTAAACAATCTTACACACTTTTTTGTCAGCCTATTGTGATGCAAGCAATATGAAAGGACCAAGAAAGATAAAAATTTGACAGGACATATTATATGCGCTAGTCATCTCCCTTGCTGTTGCCATTGAAGACTTTGACAAGCTGCAGTGGTTGATACATACATACACTTCACGCCTGTCTCCCAGAGGGGTAGGCAGAGACTACAGATCTCCATTTGTCACAATCCTGACATACCCCTTT
>SJJU01009152.1:0-16097 GCA_012932125.1 Conopomorpha cramerella | reverse complement strand
TTACAACAACACACACATTGCCTTCATCCCATTTTAAGTAGCTAAAGCACTTGTGTTATGGAATTCAGACAACGAAATATACTTACGAAAATACTTTTTTTTAAATACATACTTATATAAATAAACACCCAGACACGTCCAACAAGTACTTAAAAGCTCATCACCTAAGCATCTGTCAGCGGTGGGAATCGAACCCACGACCCTACGGAGCAGAGGCAGACATGCTGACCACTACACCAACGGGCCCGTCAAATATAAATATATAGGTTAGAACTTTAAAACTACGCAAATGATTTGACCGATAGGCGAAGAAATCGCACTGCGCAAGTGGAGATGGATTGGCCACGCGCTCTGAAGAGGCGAGAACGATCCGGCGGTTGTGGCTTTCGATTGGCGGGAAGCGGAGACGAGGAAGACCAGCGCACACGTAGTGGCGCTCCGTGGACTCCGAGCTCAGGGCGGGCGGGCATTGACTGGAGTGCCGCGAAGACGGCAGCGCTGGATAGAGGGACATGAGATATCTGCAAGACCCTATGTACCCCACGGGTATGTTAGGACTCAGTGGCGTGCACACCATATAAGCAAAGAGACACTGCCTTCGTTAGTATTGTGGTTACCCGACCTAATAATAGAGTTATTGCTAGATCAATTTTGTTGTACTCACGACATAGGCTATGTTACTTATACATAGGTGTCAATCCTTGGGGATTACTGCCTACCTTGTCGTAAAAGCCAGTGCGCGCCACTGCTAGGAACTAATGCAAAGGATTTTGATGCAGTGGTTTTAATAGATAGAGTGATTTTATACCTAAGGTTTATACCTATGTATAATACATACATATAACAGTAACACTGTTACTGCTACAAGGATCTGATGACAAAATAGGAAAAAAGAAATTGACTCTCAATACTGGCGATTTGGAGTAAAACATTTTGATACTTTTTTAATGAAACGCGCACATACATTATAACTCAATATTGTTCACCGGGTATATAGGCGCGAATATAATCAAAGACCAGCAGAGTCCACTCGTGACTACGACGCATGCAACTGCGTCGAAACGTCGAATGAAAAAACAAAGGTAAGCTCGAGCTTGTCTTGCGCGTTTTGATACTTTTATATTTATAACGGCTGATCCCGTATGTGATACATGCAAATAAAAAAAAATATAATGTCTAACATACGGAAATCACATTTTTTTAATATATATTTTTGCCATCATAGTCACATAATTTTCCATACACTTTGGTGGAAGAAAAAGACTGAAGGTGCTATTGACAATAGATGATTTCAAAATGTACGAACGCCCGATACGAGTAGCCACGTGTCCTTAAATGAGGCCTAATACAACATAAAGCCAAATTTCACTGACAAAAATAAGAGAGGACAGAAGGTATATTAATAAATCGCCAAATTGATCTAATTCCTAGTGCTTTCCTTCTTTATAACTCAATATTTTTCACCGGGTATATAGGCGCGAATATAATCAAAGACAAGCTCGAGCTTACCTTTGTTATTTTACTCGACGTTTCGACGGAGTTGCATGCGTCGTGCTCACGAGTGGACCGGGTGAATAATATTGAGTTATAATGTCTGTGCGCGTTTCATTAAAAGATGACCTTTCCTTGTTAGACCGAAAAATGCTCGTATAATACGGATTATAATTTGACATTTATTACATTACGTATGTCTGCTAGAAGGCTTGGCAGAGACAATCGATGTACACTTTCTACGGTCCAGATATGAGCTGCCAAAAATTTAGAATAGCAGATTTAATTTGCTGCGCGCACCAAATGTTTTGCGCCGATCTTTATAGTGCGAACCACCAGAAAGTGGAATAGCGTACCGGAGTCTATTTCCTGCATAGTATACTGCACGTCTTCAAGTAAATACGTATCTAATTAGTAAGTGGATCCCTTCATGGACCATCACGATTGACATCGGCCAGAATAGTGGTCAAACGTAATGTAAAAAAAGCACCACCACTTGTGTTTTTCACACAGATGCCATTGTCAGAACTGAACTTAAATACCTAGAACCAAATGGGGAACACCAGCTTTCAAAAAACAAAGAATGAACCAAATCGGTTCACCCTTTCAAAGGTTTTGAAGTAACAAACATAAAAAACCGTGAAACTGAGAACCGCCTCCTTTTGTTTGAAGTCAGTCAAAAAGTAGACATAGACATAAATTTATTTCCAATAAACAAATACAACACACGCATAATAATCTACTATATAAAAATAAGTCGGGTTATCCTCCCTGACGCTATAACCCCAGAACGCACGAACCGATTTCCACGGTTTTGCATTCGTTGGAAAGGTCTAAGGCTCCGTGAGGTTTATAGCAAAGAAAATTCAGGAAAAAATTAACAGAAAAGCGGGTAAACGAAACGAACCCATCTGGTGGCGAAACGGAGTTCGCCGGGTTTGCTAGTTAACAATAAATTAATTTAAAATATACAAGTTAACACAGTGATGCATGCTGTAGTTGTTCACGAAAATGAGCTTCCGGCTCAGCATGACGTCACAGTGTCCTGTGACATGAACTGGTATTCTGCCTTCACTCTGAGAGAGAGGGCCATCCAAAGGTAGATAAATATTATATTAATAACTAGACTACTTATAATTATAATACATACTTGTAGGAGAAAAAAAAGTGAAAAGTGAATCTTAAATGTTGAATACATTCATATAAGTTTTAACATTAGTGTAGGGGGGTTCTTGGTAGACTGTTTCTTACCTAACTCTATCTAAATGTAGAGTTTATACTTGTGTGGTCTTCTTAGCATATTAATTAACTTATACAAAATGGATTAAGAGCTTAATTAACGAGAATAAACCGGAACCGCAGACGTTTGTAAAAAGAACAAACTTTTTTTAGTTTGATGGAAAAAGCTAATTTTCTACCTTTGTTGAGCCAGTGAGCTGCGTGGCACGCTTTTGCTGTTATCATATAATATACACAGTGTGTAAAAATATTAACGTGGGAATTTCGGGACAACATGTTTGTATGGAAGTATTATGATTTTTCAGCTAGAAGCTTGAAACTTATTTTTAACATTAAAATATTTGTCGATGTTTAATTTTGTACGAATAACTATGGCGACCGACAGAATCTTATCTCCGAATGCAGAAAATTGTCTGTTTTGTATGGAGATGAAATTTTTTCATGGAGATGAAGTGTTTTCTCCATGGTAAAAGTTGTTCATATTGACGAGCCCAACAACGTTACTAAGACCATTGTTCGGAGTCCTTTTACACTCTCAATAAACTTCACTTACTACTCTTATTTCACTATACTACTTATCCTACTAATATTATAAACGTGAAAGTTTGTATGTGTGGATGGATGTTTGTTACTCTTTCTCATAAAAACTACTCAATGGGTTTCAATGAAACTTTTCAGTAATATAGCTTATACATTAGAATAACGCATAGGCTATATGTTATCCCAAATTTCCCACGGGAACGGGATAAAAGGTGGGTAACACTGCTGGGGTAAATCTAGTTACTAATAAACTTCTCTTACTTAACCCACTTGTTCCTGAGTTAATGTTATTAGCTAGAATATAACGAAAATTAGTATATGTGCAATAAAACAGCCATAAATGCGAAGAAAAATATTTAAAAAAAATCTTGCACAACAGGAAAAGCTGCAAAATGGTGGTGATGTGGGTAATATTAATATTACTTTGAGCCACTATTTTCCCACTGCAAGGCAAAGGTCCCTATCCCCTCCTTCAACGCCGTGCGATCTTGGGCGGCGTTCCACCATCCTTTGTTGTGAGAAATAACTTTTTTATTTTATTTTTGTGGGGAAATCCGTTACCGCTAGCGGGGATAGCAGCGGGAATATGAGGGACTCACACCCTTTTAGAGGGTGTGAGTCACATACATCCACAGACACCGCTTTCGCGTTATTGCCGGGGTCCCCGGGACCAGCCTCCAGCCGCGCTAGGCCCTCGGGGACCATAACCAGAACGGCGGAACCAGGGTCACCGCGGTAACGCCGTCACCTCGCAGGGGCCGTATTATAGCCTACGCCCTTTCAGTCGCCTTTTACGACAGGCAAGGGCCTCCGTCCTATTCCTATGCCCAGAACTGCTGGGCACTGTAGTGTCGTCACAACCCGTCACTCTAACGCTTTCTGGGGTGAGCACTTCGGCTCTTGCTATAAATGATGGGAACCATTCCGTCATTTATGAGAAGCCGAAAACAGATCACAGTGGCGTGCAAATGGAGAGGCCTATGTCCAGCAGTGGACAAATATGGGCTGACGATGATGATGATGATGATGATTCCGTCATTATTTTAGAAAAAACAGTTCTTATCCATTCAACCACTTCAGCTCAGCTGACCTCCGAACCACATCTTTAATTTGAGTTTCGGTAGATGTAGGTATTAAAATAAATAAATAAATATCCCGGGACATAACACACACGGTAACCTTACACCAAACTAAGTTCCTATGAGTGCCAGAGACTTATATACTTACATACCTATATTTTTCATTAGGTACATAGATATCGGTATCTGACAACAATACACACAAAGGATGTTTATTCAAGTTCGGATTACACAATTCAGTATCAGAATTGGTTATGCAACCAATAGAGCAAGCTGAAGTGGCAATGGGCCGGCCATTAGCCCTAGAACTGATAATAGATAGATAATTAATAAGTGCTATGTGATATAATACTTTGTAGGACGTAAATCAAAATCAATGCATTTGTACTACAAAAAAAAACAAGTACGGGAAATGGCTAAAACTCTGTCCATAACCCATGTAAAAAATCCAGATTTGTTATTACATTAGGTATTTATTTCTTCAATATCATAATATCAATAGTTTAATAATAATAATTTATACAAAGAAAGTAAACATAAAAAATACGAGACCAGCGACATCTCGTAGCAAGTAGCAGTAATAACACGCTTTGTTGCAATGAACATTTAAATTTTGTTACGCGATGTCCGTACCTTGAAGCTAAAGTCCCTAATGATTCCGTATAAGGATAATAGATGGCGCTCGTAGCAGGGTTTTTTTTTACAAACACGTAATAAAACACTGCTTTTTGCTTAATACTGGAGTTATCTTTGGAATATCGAGTAGTCGTAAATAAGTAGTAGAATTCTAGTTTTGTTTAAAGATTTAGTACTTTGGAATTACAAATTCGTAAAGATCATCAATAATGGTTGTTCCCAGTTAAGTAGTTCCTAAAACAGGAACTGTCTAAAGATTTTTTTTCTGACACTTTAGTATTCCATAAAATAACTCATAAAGGGAATGAACATTAAAAAAAGTGTTACAATTTTGGCCAATCCAATCAGCTAACAATTTCATCCAAAATGGAATTTTTTATTCCAGGTTTTGGAACCCCTTTCTGTTATTACGTAATGTCATGACACTTACATACACACAACATAATTTTGACATTAATGACAGAAGTAGGAACTAAAACGTGTCAAATAAACGTTATGGAATGTCCTGAATTTCTCACATCAAAACCAACTAGAATTGCATGGAGTGTTTTGAAGGTAATATTTCAATGAACCTAATCATGCATCTGAACTGTCACTTCGATAGTGTTTATTCAATACCCTAATAAACAGTAAGGGGCGAAAAATATTGTGTCTTTTTCTCTTTCACTCCTCCATGTTTTCATATTTTTTGTCACGTTTTGTTCTAAGCATCAGTATTTTATTGTACGCCTGTTTTGCTGTTGTGTTTAATCTGAGGAAAATTTCGATTACGACAGTTCTATTATTGCTGGTATCTGTCATTCGTTATCATTTCCAGTATTATAAGCCAGAGAGCGCTGAGGTCGTAGGTTGTGTTCAAAATATCACACGGTACTTCGCATCCTTGGAGAGGTTGCACAGCACATACTTCCAGGCAGTGTTGCTGGGGCTGCCGAGATCCCTCGTCGTTGCATTGAGACAGGAGTCTATGACAATTTCTGCCTCTTTCCGATCTGTAACAATAAACCCACGAACTGGGTGTTGATTCTGCTACATTCTAATAGTTGCATTGCTATTGGCTATGTGCAAAGGTAGTAGTAAACATAAACATAATTTATAAAACATCATCATCAGCCACATAACGTCCACTGCTGGACGAGGGCCTCCCCCAATGAGATCCGTAATTTGGGGTGAAATGCCAGTAATCGCCCCGCTTGGCAGGCGGGTTGGCGACCGCAGCGCACAACACGGCAGAAATTGGAAACAAATGCGGATGATCAGCTTTCAAGTGTTGATTGCAGTACAAAATCAAAGCAAAGAAATGCGTTGTTAACTATAAAAATAACGGCCTCAATAGTAAATGTACATTTTATTATTTCCCAAGAGCGTCCTACAAAATGGAACAACGAAAAAAATGGATTGCTGCTGTGAAAGGAAAGAAGTAAGTGTTTTATTTTATAGTAAAACTATTGAAAATAGCACTTAAATAATGTCAACAATGCTATTTTTATCTTTGGTTTTATTATATTTGCAAAGAAAATTAACAATGTTTATATTGTTATTATTTAATAGTTTCCGCAAATGTTGTAAACAATACGCGTCGCCACCGTCGCGCACGTAGCCAATAGCATTACAACATACATACATACATACACTTCACGTCTGTCTCCCAGAGGGTAGGCAGAGACTACAGATCTCCATTTGTCACGGTCCTGACATACCCCTTTCGCTTCATCTACATTCATAAATCTTTTCATACATGACCCCCGGTTTCGAGTACTTTTCACGCCACCTTCGGCCAGGACATCACCAATCTGTTCTGTATATGTCCTTCTGGGGCGACCTCTACTCACCCGGCCCATTACATCACCCATATAAATCTCTTTCGTTAATCCATCTTCATCCATTCTCTCCATATACCCAAACCACCGAAGCATGCCCTTTTCAATCTTGGTCACTACGTCTTCCTTCAAACGTCTTTCCTTCTTCGTTGTTAATAAACACGGAACTTGATTCCTTTAAGCATGCTAAGCTGCCCCCTAGCAAAGCGCTCCAATAAAGGCACGACAAGACATATAACACGCTGCGATTTGTTGAAACAAGCTACGTCGCGCGAAGCGTGACATAATAGCCAATCACAGCGCGTTTGTGTACTATTTCGTGTCTTTTGTCGATGCCATTTGACTTCGGCAGAAGCACATTAAACGCTTACATATTTTGTTTACAATGTTTTTTTTTGTGTGTTTCTATAACTGTTGTCAATAAATGTTCTTTCTTTCTTCTTTCTCTTTCTTGTCGGGCGTGCTAGGGCTTCTGATGCATCAAATATCAGACACATGAAGTAGACAATTTTAAATACCTTGAACGGGGTATTTGGCCAAAGCAGCGTCCATTTTGAAAACACCGTTAGCAGACATTTCCCCTGTGCCCATCAGCACGCATAACAGGTGCCCCTTCAGTTCTGCGCTTTCAGCCTGTAAAGAAATAACTTTAAAGAATAAAAAACCGACTTGAACGCGTAAAATGTTAAGAATATTGTTGTTTTCTCATGGATACCATTGTCGGAGCTGAACCAAATCTAAATGGTTTTAAACAAAACAAGATTCATCCCGATCGCTTCACCCAATCAAAAGTTTTGAGGTAACAAACATTAAAAAAGTTTTGAGGTAACAAACATCAAAAGGTGAACCTCCTCTTTTTTTTTTAAAATGTGTACTTCAATCGGAAAGAAAACTCATGACCTAATGATACTAGTTCCACTCGGACCAGAAAACACGTATTTGGTGAAACGACATAAAAAAAAATACCAAAGAATCTGGATTCCAGATGGTAAGCTGGTATTTATATTAGGGCGTTTACAGAAATAATATTGGTAAACAACGCCGATCGGTACATTTTATAGGAATTCTGTTAGGTTAGGTTAACTTTCTACGTACGCCCTTAGATCCTAGTACTTACACTCCTATTCCCTTTCTTCAGCATCTCGATCTTGTCTACTGGGACATTGGTCTTGACCCTGCAGTCTTTAGCAATCTTTTCGAAATCTAATGTCGACTTCACCTCAGGCTCTGTCTGCAAAATTTCCAAGTTATTAATTATTAGCTTTCCGCCCGCGGCTTCGCCCGCGTGGACCTTGGTTATATTGCGGTATAAAGGAATATTTTTGTTTTCTCTCGGGAATATCAATTTTTTCCGGGATAAAAAGTACCCTATTATTTAAATCGGACTTCTAACTATACGTCTGCAAAAATTCAAAGCAATCGGTTCAGTAGTTACAGCGTGAAAGCGGAACAAACAAACTCACTTTCCCATTTATAATATTAGTAAGACGATTGTCAACCTTTAAGGCGCTATATCCCAGGATGCATTATCCCAAAGCAAGAAGGTATAACCCGCAGTCTGCAACAACGAAGCACTACTCGGGTTTATCCTGTATGAAGTCAGTGTCAAAAAGAGAGAAATGCGCCTCAAGTAAAACATAATACGCATGGGTTTTTCTTTCAGAATAATATGGGCCCGTGAGTACGAATTTACTGCGTACTGATTTTCTTTACCTTTGCAATAACACCGTAACAACACAAAATTAATATCAAACACAACTCCATAGTCATTGCTCTTGAACTTCAGAAATATTACTGATTGAAAGTCGTTAAATCACACCTTTATACCTGAACAGCTGACCAATGAAATCTCTTTCTTCTTTGTTAAACACGCAAGCAAACTGACACACCAACTCATCATAATGTAGCCAAAACAAGGGGGTATAAGGTTGCAGAAGAGTGTATGGATCCATTGTTTCGATGTCAATTGGAGAGAGTGAATCGCAAATGTTTTGATATGGGTCTTGTACTTTTTCCCGGAATGTAACAATCAATAACACTACCGATTTATGTCGCTAGGAGTCATCGCTTCGTCGCTTAAAAATTCGAAAAGTTACGTTTCATTTTGGGTGGCTAAAATATTTGGCACCCAAATAAGCCAACCGAATTTAGTGGGGAACTTTACAAACTCATAAAATCTTTCTTATCTAGATGTCACTAGAAGTATTCAGGGTGACTTGTGTCAATTATATTTTAGTACGTTTTGTCATAATTTGGGTAAGTTATTTAAACTTCAGAAACGTTTGTAACATGTTACCGAACAATGCAAAATTAACTGTCACCTTCAATACTTACTGCTTGTCATCAGCCATTCCGTTGACATTAAGCCCTCTTAATACAGCTAGCGCCATCTTTCCACTGCAAGAGAAAGAAGGAAAAAAATCCCCTGAAAATTCCCATTGTGATGGATATCCATGCTTTTCCATGTTCTGCTACATGTTATCACAATACAAGCATAAACAATCTAACACAACATTTAACCCTCAACCAAAGGGAAAGGGAAGAAAGGGAGAAATATAAGTTTTAAAGAAAAAAATAATTCTTAGCAGGTATTATTTTCTGTAGTGCTAGTACCACTTGCATTTCAACCCAATGTAAACGTGTCTGGCACAGTGGTAAAGCTACACGTAGTGTTGAATGTACCAAAGTTTCATATAATTTTGTACCGATTTCTAAGCTAGATCATTTTTGTGTATCTTAGGTAGTTTTTTCTGACACTGTTTTATTAAAATAAAGAATTATTTTATCAAGAGCAAACAGGGTTCTTATTAGACCTACTGGAGTTCAGAATTGAAGTGGCCCATTACGAAATATTTTTAAACTTTAATTTCGGAATCGATCACTTTAATTCTTAGCAATTACTATTTTTACTACGAATTGATTATTTCATTTTATTGATCACTATGTAGTTTATATTGAACTAGGAAGGCTCCGCGATTTCATTCGCGTAGTTTAGTAGTACCTGCATCCCAAATTTCAAGCGTCTACGTTTCGCCGTTTGCGCTGTACGTTGATATGTCAGTCAGTCAGTCAGCTTTTCCTTTTATATATTTACAGATACATAGATACATGACGTCCTTTTCTAGAGGAGTAGGCAGAGATCACGATCCTGGCAAATCGCATTGGCCTCTTCCTCATTCATACATTTCTTCATTATGTTCACCGGTCTCGCTGCAGCCTCCTTAAGTACATCACGAATCTGGTGGCTAAGACTACACTCTCCACTCTCGAAGTTGCAGCGCTCTGGCAACGTGGCATCAATAATCATCAAAAATTTAAAAAAAATACTACGATCGACAGTGAAATGAAAGTAACGAAATCAGTAATGGACATTGTTTGCCGCTACAATGTCAGAGCAATGCAACTCAGATCAGAGTAGGCTTAGGCCCGTGGACAATGCTTATAACAACCCTCGAGGAGTAGTTGCAGCGTGATATGGTCCAGTAACTGTCACCCAGTAGAACGTGGATACCAAAGAGCAGTTCATCGACGCAGGACACATTGCAAGAATGGCATCGATTCGTTCTTAGGAGAACCCGACGTCTTCCGATATGCACGGTTCATCTACCGGAGAGGTTTTGGTCTTTGAGATAGACAAGTTACTTATCCGTCAAATTAATATTGTGACTAATGAATAATCGTAAAATGAGTTAAACTCATACAGAGCGCTGTTGCTCGTCCTCTGAAGTATGTCGAAATAATTGGGGGAACCTTGCGTCCAGTAGTGGGCGTCACGTAGCTGATGATGATTGTCATGTCTTAGACTTAAGATATATGGCAATAAATATAAATAAATAAATAAATATGTTAAAATGAGACAAACGCATTTCTATCGAACAGTTTATTATTACGGCAGTACAAAGTTCTTTTAAGTATTGACGGAAACGGTCAGTTTTCTACAGAATCTCACTAAGCGGCCATTTCTGATATTGAAAAAAAGTCCTAACAAAATAAACACAGATAGCTTTGTGAACTGCCAGAAACAGATTACACATTCTGGCTTTGACAATACAACGATTTGGCAAAAATACACTTATTCCGGGATGACAATCATAAATCACCGTACAAGTTGAGCATTGCTTTACATTGCGTTCTATGTGAAAGATATTTAAGAAATTAGAGCGTTCTATTTCGTTCTTTTCACGTGACGCATGTCGCTCGAAAGATGCTCAACTTGATTTTTGTTCCATGTTTCGTTTGAAATTTACAGGAAGATGGCGTGCTTGGGGTCCTTCTCGTGGTAGCACTTGACGTAGTTCCAGGCGGTCTGTTGGGGGGTGTTGCCCTTGTTGGCGAGGCAAGTGTCAATCAGTTTCTCAACGTTCACTTTGTCAGCTGAAAGGTAACAAATATTTCACGTAAAAATAAGTAAAATTACTGAAGATACATATTATTACGCCCATGAGTTCCGGTATACCATTAGGACCATTAAATACTATTACTTTATTGAACACTAGCTGTACCGCGCGGTGTTACTCGTATTTTACGTTCCTCTAGGAATTTTGGGATAAAATATAGCCTATGTACTCAGGAATAATGTAGCTTTCTAACAGTGAAAGTATTTTTCAAATCCGTCCAGTATTTTCGGAACCAATTCAATACAAACAAAAAATCTAATCTTTCCTCTTTATAATATTGGTATACATTGTACAATATGTAAACAAAATCATCATCATCAGCTAAAACTTGTCCACAGCTGGGCATAGGCCTCTCCAATCGCAAGTCACTGTGATCTTTCTGAACAGTCATAATTACAAATTTCCTACAACGTAACACATGGACATAATATCAATAAAACATTAATTTAACAATATAACTCAAATATAAATAGTGACAAGTTAATAGGTAACTGAAAATGATCTAACAAACGATTATTTCGTCTGAAATTGAATACTGATTCTTCAGACAATAGGTCGTCAATACCAGACAAGTCAGTCGTAACTGACACTGCAAATACTGTCACATAACTCAATGAATATTGTTTTACTGTTGTTCGCTATGTAGGTAGAGTTAATCCTATTTTAGAAATATACTTGACAATGTGTTAATTTGGTATGTCTCTCCTTCTCTGGTGTTATTGAATGAGTGAGATAAAACTACAACGTTGCAGACAAAAGTTACATAAACAATTTTACCCGTATAACACATATATAAATTTTACTAGACAACTCACAGGTTTCTTGAAATTTTCTCCGAATTTTTAATATTAATTAAAAAACACTATGATGCTTGGTGAAACTGTGGTGGGCCTGTGGAACCCATTCTGAGACTACATACTAGTAATATCTCTGGTAAGACACTTTACCTGGGTTGGGCACCTTGGCGAGAGCGACATCCTTCCGGAACTTTCCGTCTTTGGTCATCAGCTCAGATTTGATGAGCATGCACTGCGCGTACTTCTTAAGGGGCTCGTTCTCTGTCTGGAAATTGAGGGTAATTGTTAATTTTTGTAACTTATAATTATGCTAGTTAGAAGCAGACCAAAGACCTTACCAATCGTAGCGGCATCTATTTCTATACCAGGTTCAATGAAACTTGTCAGTTGTATGTCAAATACGGAAAAATCTCTTCTAATATAGACCTATATTAACTTTTATAAGAGCATACAACTTACAGAGTGTAAAGTAAGGAAATGAGGCTGTAACTAGTCCTGACTAGACCATGGGTCTGTTATTTGTGCTGCGGAGCAGGAGTGTTTAGAATAGCGCCCAAATCAGGCAAAATATTGGACAGTTGGAAAGGAAGAATAGTTGCAAAGGAAGTCGAATTATACAATTCTGTAGCGGGTTTATTGGTAAGGGAGTAAGGGCGTAACAGATCGTGATTAGACCAGGGGTCCTTAGTAGGGGTGGTTAGCAAGCGCCATACCAAATCTCGCTAAATAGGCTGACACGCCCCGACTATACAAATAACTGATCTCTAAAAGAATTTAGTAAGGAATCCCATTTACCTTGAAGTCCCCAGTCTTAAGTTTGTCGACGAGCTGAACATCGGCCTTGGTCTCCGCGAGGCAGTCGGTGCGGTGCTTCTTCAGCTTCTCCTTCTGCTCATCTGTCAAAGCCTGTGACAAAAACAAAGTTTTTTAAGATTTTATTCGACCAGTTGGACCTAGAATCCACAAACCCTTATCCAGCTAAGTATGCATTTAACACTTTTCTGGGCATTGAATAGAAATTTTATTGTTCATACATCGACAGGCCGTCGAAAGCGTTAAAAATCATGTTTTGTTTTATCTGTCTCTGACTATAGTTTATATCCTATGTACTAGTTTGGACTTGCATTCAGTTGGGGGTTTTACTATTTCCACAGCGAATTCACTGAAAATAATAAAACCCCCCTAGCATATTGTAATTTTAAATTGTTATAATTAATTAGTTGCCCCGCAAACGTTGTTTCACCAATATAATTACGTTATTAACAGTGGTACCTCAAAAATCTACTGAAGAAAACCGCATCAAAGCCCGTTGTGTAGTTTTTATGATATAAGCAAACTACACACATCAAAAGTGTCTAGGGATGAAGAACATTTTTAGCTCAAAAAAATCTAATTTATTTAGTAAAATATATTCTTGATTTCAATCTTCTAAAATGTACTTGATCCTGCACTTTTGATGTGTGTATGTTTGCTTGCATGTAAACTATGTTTGTTTATATAGGACAGACTACAATATTATGTATTTATAAGAAGTCTCCAAAAATGTGACTGTAAATAAAAGCAACAATACAGATATGTAACATAATGAAAGGCTGAACATGAATTGATATGTAACATAATGAAAGGCTGAATCTGATTGTGATTTCCAGTCCTGGAATTCTCCCTTTCTTAATTGATTTTGTTTTAGTTTATGCTTAAATTGTTGTAATCTGGAGCGTTATCCATCGTATCAAGACTATTGGCTGCCAAAGCTTTTAAGCAAACTCCGAAAAATCGTTATAGCTCTGCGTATTGATATGTGGGTAGGATGACAATACAGACATTTATTTATTTTCATTTTGCAATTTAATTTTCTCTTGTCTTTAGTAGGCAATATTTTTCTTGTCCTTTTGGGCCAGTCTTAGATTAAAAACATTTTTTTTTCTTCTTTCTTGGCTCTTATGTTCAGCTTTAAAGCCGACAATTCTGCCACAAACAATGTAATATTATTTTTGATTTCGTAATTAATAATGTGATACAGTATGAGATATTTTAAGTACATTTTTTTTTCTCCGTAAAATTCGAATTTTGCCAATAAAAATAAGTACTCAATTAGAAACTAATGAGGAACACTATTATTATTACCTGTGGAATATTTATCAATATTACTATTTTGCAACTGGCTATTTTAGAATCTTTTTCCAATGTTGACCAAAATACTAAAAACTTGAGCAGTAGTTATTATGATTTCTACTAAATATACCGGAGAGAGCCAAGCATAAATATTATATTGGCTAAACAAAATAGAAACGAAAACAAAAAGTAAACAAATTCAAAATGTTAAGACAATAAAATCAGAGGAGTATTGAAGTCGCAACATGGATTGATGAAAAATAAAAATATTAACTAATAAAACTCGTTCAATAGATCGCTTGAAGGTGACTCACCTGCGCTAGGACCAGGCAGACGGCAAAGACGACTAGGCATTTCATTTTGATAGTTTATTTTTCCGTTCAAAGGTGCTTCCTTATCAACAGCCCAACGGCAACTGGTGTTTAGTCCCTCAGGCTCCTCTACTTATACCCGCCGGACGGATTTGAATTTCGAATCTCAATTTAATGATTGAAGTTATCGTATGGCGATCCGAGCTGCTGGCTTTTTTTTCTTTTGGCCAGGGGTGCTCAACTGTGTAGACGGTGTGAATATTGTTTTCAAATGGCAAATAGTACTTTTTGCAGCGTGGTTTTTTACTTCTGGATCGTCTTGGAGAACAATGAACAAAGGAATAATTATCATTAGCATTTATGTACTAGATTCATTAGGTTTAGGTTGTTAAGCACACATTTTATCTATTAGTACCTACTTGATTATAGGTAGGTACTATGTAGGTATTAAAAATATGTTATATTTTTTATACCTACATAGTTCCTCGGTAACAATGGCGGGTCACATGGTAGTGAAACGTAATAAGGTTGTTTTGTTGAACTTGTAAACAATGATTTAAGTAAGTGTGACACAACTTTGTAAATTATTGAATACCTTTATTTATTTATTTTTCGTGGAACGCCGGGTCGGGACCCAGGTCGCATGACGTGGTAGGAGGGGAGAGAGCCTTTGCCCTGCAGTGGGAAATCAGTGGCTGAGAATAATAATAATAAATTTATTTTTCATTTGAATCATGTCCACAGATTAACTGCAGCTGTTATCTGGTATTTATGTACCAAAAGATTTGGTTTCTTAGACGAAGGAAAACACCGTGATGGATCCCGCATTCTGAAAGGTGTGTGAGCCATCTAAAGGCGATGATCGTGCACTGCAGACCCGGCCTTTTAAGAAACCCAGAGAAAAAAATCTACTTAAAAGATATAATAGTATCTCTGGAGCTGTTCTAATTGTATTGAAGTTGGAATTATTAAGTTTTTGGATAGATCCCGTTGGTTCTGTAACCTGGTATTGATACCGATCGTCACATAGTGTGAAGAACTTTCAGAATCAGTAACCAGTTTTTAATTATCTTGTATAGTTTATAAATAATAACGTGATATTACTTATCGTTTCCACCCTGTAGATGTACAGGTGAGCTTATCGCAACTAGGATTTTTTTATATGAATAAGGAAACCTTTTGTTCTTGGTTCTAAGCTAACTTGTAACTGTAGCCAATATGACCGAAGGGTCCTAAATATGACCCTAAGAAGCTGTCAATTTCTTTTGGGGATTACGGGCATAAGTGTATGTAAGTATGTATGAGGAAACGTTTACAATATTTTCCATTAACGTAAGAGCACTAAACTATTTAAAGTAACTATTTAATTGAAGTACCATTGGTACACGCCCTGTGTACTAAAATCGAATCGGAGGGGACTTGGTAACAAGTCAGTAATTATTACCTTTAGGCCACACGTGCTCCATGTTTAATAGTATTTAATTACGTTAAACATTAAAATGTACAGTTGGGCGATAATCTGGTCTACGACCCGAAGATATGAATGTCATTAGGCATTAAGGATATTTTTTCTTCTATTGTTATATTGCGTTTAGTTTACCTTATTACTTGACTTGTAACCGGGAGGTCCCGGGTTCGAGTCCGACTACTGGGCGTGTACCAATGGGACTCTTTT
>SJJU01009151.1:0-18468 GCA_012932125.1 Conopomorpha cramerella | reverse complement strand
CGGTTACTATCCTCTGATCTTCAAGTGCGCTACCGTTGTATAATGGCCTCTTTTTCCAAAAAAAACGAGGTAACCATTTTCTTACCCGTGCTTCGACTTTTGTGGGTAAATCATCAAAAGGGAAGACCCATTCTGCCGATTGGCTTTTCCTTTCAGGTTCAAAACAGTATACCCACGTTTCGTACCTGTCACGATATTAAAGACAGCCAATGATTGCCCTCCGTCATACTTTGCTATCATTTCACGGCACCAATCCATGCGTAGTAGTTTTTGATCTTTTGTCAAATCGTGCGGTATCCATCGACTGCATAACTTCCTTACGTTTAGATGTGCATGTAAAATAGTTTGAACTTGACTTATTCCAATCCCTAATGCAGTCCGAATTTGCTCACAGGAAATTTTTTTATCAGTCATAATTAATTGCCTCACAGTGTCTATGTTAGTGTCGGTAACCGCTGTTTTTGGCTGACCTATCTGGTCAATTCCAAAAACATTCAGTATGCCCTATCGTATATAGTTTCATGGTTTTATCTTAAAATTAAGAAATCCCATACAAACTTTAACCTATTCACTCTTCATTCCTTTTTTAAACTTTAGCAAATAGCTTTACTGTGAGATATCACTCTAAACAGGAATTACCAAAAGCACATTATGAAGTTGCCAAACATGTCTGATGATGTGTGTCGTAAGTGTATGAGCGCACCTGAAACTATTCAACATATCACTAGTGCATGTAAAGCCATATCCAACACAGACTACAAACATAGACATGACCAGATTGCAAACATAATTCACCAAAAACTTGTAAAAAAATAAACTAACTACAGACTCAACACTGCCATACTATAAATACCAACCAAAAACAGTTATAGAAACTGATCACATGAAACTCTACTTCGACCGAGCAATTATAACCGACAAGACCATTCACCACAATCGACCCGATATTACGCTTGTAGACAAAGTAAGAAAGACAGCTTATCTCATTGACATCGCAGTTCCTAATACCCACAACTTGCAAACAACAATATCTGATAAAATATCAAAATATGTAGACCTCAAAATCGAAATCACACGTATGTGGCACTTAAATCAAGTAACAATAGTACCGATAGTTATTTCATCCACTGGTGTCATCCCCAAACAGATACATCAAGTACTCAACACCCTGGGCCTACAATCCAGCACATACGTCACCATCCAGAAAGCAGTCATTCTTAACTCTTGCAGAATTGTTCGATTTTTTTTCCAGAGCAACCAGGACCTTCACACACACACTCAGTCATCAAATATTCATAATATTATGTCTATTACTGATCAATCTCTACGCAGTTAAGCACAATCAAATATTATTGGCTTGGCTAGAAGCCCGTCATTAATATAGCGTCCGTATATTAAAACCGTGTATCTCCAAAACGAAAAAAAAAAATAATAAAATGTATATTTTCTCATATGTTTTACAGAATGATTCCACTATATACTTAACCAAACCACCAACATCACTCGGATCGTACAAGAACCAAACATCAGATGACAATACAAAACATTTGAAGGAATACCAAGAACAAACACAGTTGAACATTCTGTTTGTGGGGTATGGCAATGGACATATAAACATGAGGATTTTTGGCCGATTCCCCTTTGGCGCTATCAATATTTCACAAATTGTTGGTGATGATACAAGAAAATACCAAGTGCTGGATATGCACTTAAGCGAAGACTTCAGTGCAATGAATATTTTGTATTACTCTAGAGACAACTCATCAATCTATGTGGCAATATTGAACACTGGTGTCTTGACCGCTCACGCTGAAGAAGCAGTTAAAGTTGCTAATAAACATAGTCAAATTGTTCAACTGATGTTGCACTTAGATCAGACCATGGTGTCTATAAATGAGGCCTGGGAGCATATTCTCTTGGAGATGGACACAAAAATGGCTGATTATGCAGCTTCAGTGTCTGATGGTGGTGTTTCTGCTGATTTCTTGGAATTGCTTCTAATGGGTAGGAGAATATTAAAGCACAGCTCTATACTTAATGAATTATGTTACATACCTATACATAATGTTAATTGTTTTTTTTTATATTTTAGGGGTTCCATCTGATGAATTGGAGTTGTTTTTACTGCAAGAGCTGACAGCAAAGGGATTAAAAAAATTTGGCAGTTCTGTAGAACTCAGTTATTCTACCATACAGAAGCTAGTTCTTAAACAGTTGAATGTTGTGGGTCAAAGTTTAATTTACCACTTAAGTGAGCTACGGGGATTAACTAGAGTTCCCGATAGATATAAGGTATGAAGCAAATCAGACTTAATATTTCAAGGCAATCATTTATTGAATGTATGGTGAAGGACAACATCGTAATGAAACCCGCACACCACAAGATGTGTGAACCCTATAACGGCGATGGGCACACCCCGTCACGTTGGGTTAAATACGCTTGGTGAATCGTGAGTATTTGCTTAGCAAGTGCCTCTGCCTACCCCGCTTTGGCATTGAAAGGCGTGAAGTGTATTTATTTGAGCGAGACAACACTAGAAAATGTTATTGATTTTGAATAGTATCCACACACAACAGATTGTCTCTTTAAAGTATGTTGCGCAGTGGTTCCTGATGGCTACATTAACTGGCTCTACTGGGATTGTGTGATGGTACCCTCTCTGTGCCTGGGGATATCTGCAGGCTTAACACGCGCGTGAAAAAGTACACGGCATAAAACAAATACGCACTCTGATTGGCTGTTATGTCACGCTTCGTACGACTCAGATTGTTTCAACAAATTGCAGTACGTTAAATGTGTAGTCATTTCTTTCTTGGAGCGCTGGGCTAGGGGGGCTGGTAGAACAGAATAGCGCCACTCGATATACCCTTTTATTGCATTTTGAAACTTCTTATATAATCTTAAAATTATACGTTCGCAGATTATGGGATTGGAAGAATCAAATGTTACAGAAGCAATTAAAGCTAGTTTTGCCTTCCTAAATAAATGCTTGGAATTGCAACAAGTGATAGATGTTTCCATGAGAAACTACAAGACATTTTTCCGTTGGCTCTTTGTTGTCATTGTCAGATTGCTCGATGAACAAACTCCTAGTGAAATTGTGAAAATCACACAGCAAGATCTTGCTCATATTGCTGAGTTTCTATACAACTTTGATAACATTAAACCAGAAGGTGATAAAGCATCCGAGAAACCTGCACGATTTAATTTGGAGAGACTAGGGCAGTATCTTCAGAATCAAGAGCTGACTATGTTACCAGAAGACGACGATAATCCATGGTACAAGTTTCTAGATGAAAATCCTTGCCTAGAACAAGACAGCGAAATATTGCTACCTATTTCACAATTCAAAAAATATTCATTAGTACAACAACAAGAGCATTTGAAGAAATTTTTGCATAAAGTATTTGATGTAGTTGACAAAGATGATGGAAGCGATTTTGTACTTAATCATAATTTTAGATTCTGCGAAGACTTGACAGGCAGTATACCAAAAGATAATTTCAGATTTTCACTCTTCCATGATCCTAATGAAGACAGATTTATGGTTGCTATGATGAATAGGAGAAATGCCAAAGAAGGCGTATGCTTCATGTGTGTAAATAGTGATATCAATATCTGTAAAGCAATCAAGTACTATTTTTCACCTACTTTGATTGATATTATTGATGACGAGAAATTCAATGGTGAACCTATTCCTGTATTAGATCTAAAGTTTTATTCCAACACCTACCTGTCAGTACTTACAAATCATCCAACAAATGAAGATAGTTCTTTGTTCATTCAAGTACCTATATCAATTGCAATTGATAATGCAAATGATGTCAATATCAAGACTAAATCATGTATCTTTGGAGATAAATTGTCGAGGCGAGACCTTTCACCCCTATTAGACCAAGGAGTATTGAAAGTTTTGGAGAAAATGGATGGCTATGAAATAGCAGTGTCTGGGGTCCGTAAAGTAGCGGTTGTTCTCTCAAAGACACAAAGAAAAGTAAGAGTATTTGAAATGGAAGTTGATGATGATGATGATGATGAAGACAACACTACTTCATCATCACTGAATTCCACAATAAAAAATTATGATGATGCCCAGATATCAGACATAGAACGTACACTTATAAACGCAACTGATTTAGGTTAACTGGGAAAAAATAAAAGCACTATGTCGTATAAAAATAGTTTTATTACTAATTTTACTTATTATCTTATCATAGTATCTTATGTTAGATTATCTCTGTCTATAATTATTTTACGATATTTTCATCTAAATACTATACAGTTGCTAAAAATATTTAGTTGCTACTTGCCCACCTACTAAATAACTGTATTATATAAGGCTTTGGTGTGGCTTTTTAATTTGTATGTTCTCGAAAACGGAGTTGAAATCTGTATCGAGACCTTGGTTATCAATTCCATAGAGCAGATGTTCTGAGGATGGCACACGACTTGGTCCTGCAACTGGTGCACTTATTGCAGTTGTAGTAGGATTGTATACTTCTTCACCGTCAGCATCCTCGGCATCGTCGTCTTCCACTAAAAGAAAACAAAAAATAATAAACGCAACTAAAATTATCAGGCTTTACAGCTGAAATACGGATTGAAGATTAAATCAGTGGAAATTTCTCCTCTTGCCTACACTAGTACAGTAAAGTACCTCCAGAGTGTAACACTTTAGAAAATGGCTGGCTCCCTGACTATAATATACTGTGCAATTATCATTTAATTGTATTGTTGTTAAAGCATTTTAGGAATTCTCTTGATTGTTTGCTATAGGCTGCAATACTTCATGTTTGGAGGGCACTGGCCATATTACCTACAGCATCCGCATAGAAATAAAAATTTGAGGGTGTCATCTGTGGGTATCAAATATGTAGGTATAGTTTCGTTCGCACATTAAAAAAAAATGTAAATATTATTAGTCAGATAAACTTGTTGTAAAGAACAAATAGGACCATTTTTTTTAAATTATTTCCTGTGCCTTGTCACATAGTGTTCCAAAAAAGAGTATGACAGGAAGAATGACCAATGATTTGGCTATCAACTAACTACTGTAACACTGACAGGTCAGGAATATTTTTTGGCAATGAGTTTTCTAAACAATTCAATCTGTCAAAGATGGATTTTATTTAGAAAACTTAAGAGATACATGTGTTTAGTCTTCGGACTCACCCTTTTGCTGGGATGTTTTTTAATAGAAACATCCTTATTACCATCTTGTCATAGTGTGACGTAAAGGAAATAATCCTCGTTATATTAACTCACCAGGTACAACAGCTCTGCCATCATATCTGTCCCAATCCTTTTTGAGCTTCATATACATAACACCACAGCCAATTATAACTATTATTGAAATAACAATAGATATCAGTTTTATTGCATCCAATACTTGAAATGAACTGTTTACTATTAACTCCACATCTGTGGCGAAGTGTGCAGAGTCGTTAACTCTTTGCGATACACATTTATAAGTACCGGCATTTTCTGGTCCCACATTCTGAAATGATGACAAGAATATCAGTTTTATTTTTTAACAAAGATACTATTTGTTTTTATTAAGTTATGTTCATTTAAATTTGGAATATTAGTTATTTGTATTCAAAATAACGTAGTAAAATCTTCAAACATGTTTGTATCAGTCCACTCATGACCACTATGCATGCAACTGCGTTGAAACGTCGAGTAAAATAACAAAGGTAAGCTCGAGCTTGTCTTTGGTTATATTCACGCCTATACACCCGGTGAACAATATTGAGTTATGTTTGTGTCATACTGACATATTTGATAAATTCATAAATATGTCAGTATTGTGTCTAATAATAGCTAGAGAAAGTAATTATTTCTGTAAGTAAAATTTATATACATATATATTGGGTTTGTTACAACACTTATAACTCAAGAATGATGCAAACAATTAGGCAGAAATTTGGTGGAGACGTAGCTTAGAATCAGGAGAACATAGGATGTTTTTTATCCCGTTCCTGTGGGACTTAGTCCAGTATAGAGGGTGCTATAGTTTGTATGAAATACTGAAACTACGCAAAAGAAATCACGGGGTGTCCACTAGTATTGAATAAAAGGAGGAAGTTTTCTAAAAATTCTATCTATCAAAGATAGTTCAAAATGAAAGAGATGCAACTGCTTTATTCTATGATTTTGAATTACTCCTTTATTGATTTGTTACGAAAACTACTCATTGCTCAGTTAGAATATATACAGTAGCTAAAATTGTTTTAACAATTATTGTGTGCTTTCTCTTCCACATAATGTACTTACATGTAATGATAAATTTCCAGATAAAACATAATATTTCATTTTAGATTCATCATATTCATTTCCAGGACCAACAATAGCGTTGTTGTTTATCAACCAAAAGAGGAAATTGGTGTGTTCATTATTACTGGTGCACTGCAGCACAGGTGAAGATCCAACAGGCACTTGCTCTACAGACATTTTTTCTCCTCCAATATGTTTTTAAATGGTGTTATGTCACTTCATACACCCAAAGACCCAACATTACGTACTGAACAATTTTGACATGTGCAAACACCGACATAATGAATCTGTGCCAAGTTTAATTTTATCTTTGGTCACATGTCCTTCATGGTGCTCAGTCAAATAATTAAGGTATACCTGTTAGTATAAATAGATTTAGTACCGGCTATTGGCACTTGAATGCTTAATAAGGTGCATAAATACTTCTATACACAGCACTGGAAGCAGCATCCATATGGGAGTCATAACAACATAAATGGGTAAATTTGTTACAGAATACTCTAACTTAATACATATTATTATCTGTGCAGCCATCTTCAAGGCTATGGCTGCAATGTACCATACATGCTTATTGATGGTTCCGCGAAATCGTTCCAGACCATTTCTGCAATGTGATATCATATGGAACAAGACATATATCAATAATATGCTGTCGTAGACCCACATAGGTATAAATACTATGAACCAGTTCCAATGAGTCCGGGATTCGAGCCGAAGACATAGCAGAATGAGAAATACCAGAAAGATAAACCATGTAAATAAAGCTCTATGTAGAATTGCCATTCTCGCAGTCTTCTGAGATTTATCGGTTTCGCACGCCACTTTGCAAATCTAAACTCTCGATGTACCTAGTAGGCGTACCGATTATTTAGATACTTCTTCTAATCAAAGTGATCCTGCAATGGAACGCGGTTCAATGCCTTATTCACCGACTTCACATTACAATATAAAAATATTGAAATCACATTTCACAGCAAAGCAAAAGCAAAACAAAATCCGAAAGATCCCAAATGAAATATTTCTGCGTTTTGTTTCACATTTACGATTATTTATTTTTGTTATATTATTTACCCACACACAATACATTGTTTTGTTAAAGCAATAATGAAATGATTAGATTTTTTTTTAATTTGTTATTCACAAGAAGTTTCTGATAATATTTAGGAGAATTTCTCTCACCGACCACCGTTCTAGGTGGTTATCACTATTCCTTAAACAACATTTACAGAAACTAAACGCTCCTTTTGACGTTATGTATGGCGTTGACGTGTTAATTGACGTGTAGGTAGTTAAATACTGACGTTACATTGTTTTGTTTGAGAAAGTAGGACTGGCTCCTTTTGGCTGTGTATTTAGTTTTCTCCACATATTTTACTTTACAGGGTAAATTACATAATTACAATGATTTTACGAATATTTGTTCTTGTTTCTACAGTAAAATTATTATTTCTACCACTATAGTAAGTATCTAATAACTATCTATATATACTTAAAGCGGGTACGTGTACATACCGGCTAAAAAGGATGATTCAAAGAACTCATGGTGGATACATTTATTAACCATAGTACCTACCTAATATTTTCCAGCAGGTCTACAGATTTTGAAGTCCATCGGAATTGGCTAGCAATAACCCACAACTTAACCGTTGATAAATGGTACTATGAGAATACATCAGAGTGGACTCTAGATTACCCTCCCCTTTTTGCTTGGTTGGAGTATGGATTATCGCAAGTGGCAAAATCGTTTGATCCAAATATGTTGATGATTAGCAACTTGGAGTACACTTCACAGAAGACTATTCTGTTTCAAAGACTGTCAGTTATTGTTCTTGATATTGTTTATTTTATTGGTGTTAAAAGGTATGTATTATTGTAATACACAGTAGTGGTGAGTCTAATTAATCATTCAAATATAGTTGGTAAAACTCACTCACTAAGCCCCATATTCAGGAACTCCCTTCAAGCATAGATCTCTGCTCAAGTAACAATTGTCTAACTCAAATTATTTTTGTGTAAAAGAGAGAAACTATGCTCAAGGAACACTTTAGTAGCTACTCATGATTGTTTCAGAATATGGGCCTAAAGCCATATACAGAAGAAAGCTTTAAACTTTGAGAAGCATTTATAAGTTTAAAACATTCTTTTTTTTAAGAATTCATTAGTTATGATTTATTTATTAACACACAGAACTAGTGGACCTGGCAGACATTAATTGTCTTTATAATTAATGTCTTTATATTATAAATATAGAATTTTCAGATTTTATGATACAAAACACAATGAAAACAAAAAATACTTATTGAAATTGGTCCAGCACTTAATGGCATGATTAAAGAAAGTAGGGGTTCAATTAATTACTTTAAATTATGAGCTTAAACAATTCAACAGTTTTATAATCTGTGGACATTTCAGCTGCACATCACTAGTGCATAATGGAAAGTTACTAGCATTTATTTTGCTCATAGCCAATCCTGGGTTGCTGATGGTTGACCACATACATTTTCAATATAATGGATTTTTATATGGCATCCTTATGATCTCTGTGTCTCATATGATTCAGGTTTGTATGGCTTTTTGTACTCTAAATAGTAGTTAACACATATTATTTGTGTTAACTACTATTAAATACTAGTTGTATCATTTATTCTCTGCCCTATTTCCAGCAGTAGATGTCAGTGGGCTGATACAGAGCATGATTTTTAATGGTATAATGTGTCTACATACATTTATTACATCTACATATAAACTTGCCATGGTAAATTTGGCATAAAATATATGTGGCGAAGCTAGGGGGTAAGCCGGTAGTACAAGACAAGCCAATGCCAGGCACATTAACAAATATTTTCAAGGAAATTAAGTAGAGTAGGGACTTATTCTAATAGCTCAAATAAGCCGGTAGTACAAGACAAGCCTATGCCAGGCACATTAACAAATATTTTCAAGGAAATTAAGTAGCGTAGGGACTTATTATTATAGCTCAAATAAGTAAGACAAATAAAAAATCTAAATAAGCATTGGTTAAGTGCCTATTTTTCACTACTGGCTTATCTCCTAGCTTCGCCACTAGAATTTACATATATACAATATATATACCCATATGTTATTCTGATATATACACTATATTATTAGTTTCACTGAAGTCTTCAGTAGTTTTTGCGTGAAAGAGTAACAAACATCCATCCACACTTATTGCTTATAGTTTTTTTTTATTGCACTGTGAACAAGCTTTTGCCACTATCTTGCCTGATGTTAGCGATGTGGTCTATGATGGAGCATATTTATACTAGCTGACCCGGCAAACATTGTTTTGCCAATATATGTTATTAACAGTGTTCCTCTGCTATTATATGGATATACAGTGCTGCCACTGTGTCTAGCATTCGTGGACTATGAGAAGGCCTTTGACTCGGTTGAGATCTGGTCCGTTCTGGAGTCTCTGCAGCGTTACCAAGTTGACTCGCGATACATCCAAGTGATAAGATGCCTCTACGAGGCTGCCACCATATCCGTCCAAATACAAAATCAGGTTACGTCCCATATCAATGCATCAAGGAGTGAGACAAGGGGATGTTATTTCCCCGAAATTGTTCACAAATGCAATGGAGGATATGTTCAAGACGCTGCATTGGAAAGGACGTGACATCAACATCAATGGCGAACACATCTCTCACTTGCGATTTGCAGACGACATCGTCATCATGGCAGAATCGCTGCAGGACCTTCAACTGATGTTGAATGACCTAGCTGATTCTTCTCTACGGATCGGCCTACGGATGAACTTGGATAAAGCCAAGGTCATGTTCAATGAACATGTTCTACCGGAACCGATTTCAGTACACGGCACCGTTCTCGAAGTTGTTCAAAAATATGTATACCTTGGGCAGAAATTGCAGTTGGGTAGAAACAACTTCGAGGACGAGGTAAACAGAAAAATGCAGCTGCGGTGGGCAGTATTTGGGAAGTTACGTCGAGTCTTAACATAAGCGATCCCACAGTGCCTGAAGACAAAAGTCTTCAATCAGTGTGTCCTACCTATAATGACATACGGAGCTGAGACGTGGACACTGACGGCACGGCTGGCCCATAAGCTCAAAGTGGAAAGTGCTATGCTCGGCGTTTCTCTAAGGATCGAATCAGAAATGAAGTGATCCGATAGAGAACCAAAGTCATCGACATAGCTCATCGTTTAAGCAAGCTGAAGTGGCAGTGGGCCGGCCATATTAGCCGTAGAACCGATGACCGTTGGGGAAAACGAGTTCTCGAGTGGAGACCGCGGCTCGGCAAACGGAGTGTAGGACGCCCTCAGGCAAGGTGGACTGATGATATACGCAAGATGGCAGGCAGAAGCTGGATGCGAGAAGCCGAAAACAGATCACAGTGGCGTGCAATTGGAGAGGCCTATGTCCAGCAGTGGACAAGTATGGGCTGATGATGATGATTATACATATTACAAACCTTCCTCTAAAATCACTGTAGAAACCGCATCAATATCCGTCGCGTAGTTTTAAAGTTCTGTCGGCCATCATGTCTTTCTTGGCTCGTATTGCTAGTATTCGGGTTGCTAGTATGTATTAAAAATAATTGGGTTTTCCTTTTTGTTCCAGAGTAATTATCTCCAGGCTGCATTCTGGTTTGCCGTATTGTTGAATCTCAAGCACATATATTTGTATATAGCACCCGTGTACATAATATATTTGTTGAGGGCATATTGTTTCACGGTAGCGTCCAAGGATGGAAAGAATATAGCTTGGTATTCGTTTTCGTTTGCCAATTTAGTGAAACTCGGATTAACAGTGTTATTTGTGTTTGCATTATCATTCGGTCCATTTATAACGCATCTACCTCAGGTAAAGTAGCATTGATATATCATACAATATATTATATGTACGTATAAGCCAAACGGGTCAGGGTGCTCACTATTTAACCAGTAAGCTTGCCTCTCGTCAGTGGTGTCTGAAATGCCGGAGGAGGGGGGGGGGGGGGGACTGAGGTGACTGAAGGGGCGTGGGCGCCCACACCGATACACCCGATAGGTACCGCGGTGACTCTGGTACCGCCGTACTACATCGTGAGCTGGGGGTGCCTCGATTGCCCCCTATCCTGGAGACGGTCTGACGAGAGCTGACCCCGGTTCTAACGCAGGAGTGGTTTAGTTGCTGCGAAACCCACATTACGACGACGCTGTCTCCGCCAGCGTTGGAGTATCCATACCGGATTGCCCAACAAAAAAAGAAAAAAGGGTAGCGAGCGAACCATAGGTACTTCTGTTTTCTAATCCAATGTTATGGGGTAATTTTTTATTTAATTTATTTCAGATTATTTCCAGACTGTTTCCATTTAAGAGAGGGTTGTGTCACGCATATTGGGCCCCAAATTTTTGGGCCTTGTACAATGCCGCTGATATTTTATTACAAAAAACGTGTAAGCTACTGCTCTCTTTTTTACTTTTAAGTACTGCTTTTCTTGTAACCCAATTACCATATAATTATGGTAATTGGGATTTATCGACTAAAACATTACGACACACGGAGTCCATTTCATAAAGAAAAAAAAAACTGACCTCTAAATACAAAAAAACATAATTAGCCCAAAGAGTTTGTATGAGGAGATCGACTTTTTTTTTCGCTTTGGGGACTATTGACACCAGTCATTAGGGTCTCCAGAAACAGTAGACTTCACCTTAAAAGGTTGTTTCAGGATCTGTGTATTTACAATATAAAAACACTAAGAATTACTGACTACCAATTACTGACTGAGAACTTTTAAGCGTCAATAAGATAATTATAGAAAAGGTATTTCCACGTTGGGAGCCACTTATCATAATCTGTTTTTTTTTACTTGCTTACCATCTAAAACCAAGAGGGTTGGCGTTAATGCGAACTAATAAATGTACATATGCCAGTTATAAATACGGAAGGAAGCTCTAGTCCGTTCGTGTCACAGAGAGAATTTATGTAAACAAACAAAAAAATTGGTTATTCAATATTTTTAGTGTAAACGTTTCTACGGCTGTGTTTCAATCAGATAAAACCACCTGTCGTATTACACAGAATGATTTAAAATATTAGCAAAAACACTGTAAATGAAAATACGTCATATAATGTTTAGAAGAATATTCCTTTTAATAATCTGGGGGTGGATAGGTACCTGCTGAACAAGTGTGCTCCATCGTAGACCACATCGCTGCTTAACATCAGGTAGGATGGTGGTCAAACGCTTGTTCATAGTGATTAAAAAAATTAAAAAAATCTGAAATCGTCATCAAAATGTGCCTCTTGAAGAACACTTTTCGTCTCAGTTTCACAACTTTTAAAATAATCATTTATGTTCAGCTAATTTTGAATATCGTGCATGACCAGCCATTGTTTTGTTTTTATATTGTCTGTTCCAATTTCGTAGTACGAGTGAATTTTTAGTAATATTCCTCAATTTTTCTTTAGACGTTTGTTATTATGAAATGACCTCGCCCTCGCACTGAATTAAAAAGTTGAACAATCACTGAAAGTGTGTTTACGCAAATTCTCTGCGTGAAATGAACATTATATAGGCATTACGTGTTTTAAAGTGTAAGGTAATTATATAATTAGTACTTGCGAAGTTCCACGTTGGGTGCCAAAGGTAGCCCCAAACGTAGGATGATTTATTTTACTATTACATAATCGGCAAGCACTATCATATAAATTTTAGTAGTGAAACAGAATACATGTATATACGAAAATGAAAATTAAAAAGTGTTTATTAGAGATCAATGTTGAGATAAATGCATGGACACTGATACCGCTATAGGTTACCCTGTGTCTCTGGATTCGGCTCTTCCGTGACTTATTACTGCACTAACCTAAAGTAAATAAGTTGAGCATAGAAAAGCTGTTCATAATGTGTATTGGCAAAACAACGTTTGCCGGGACAGCTTGTTGAAATAAATGACGAAGCCACGCGGTCGCATTTTACTAGGAAAATTTAATTTTAAGCATCTTAGATTATGCTGACACCTGTTTCGTTGAACCTTACTGAAGATCAACTTAACAAACTTTAGCGACTCGATAAGGTTTATATGATGTTATTTCGCACACCTATATTTATTACCATAATTATGTATATTTACAAGTAAATGTATTTTTTTATTATTTTAGTACTAGGTTAGAACATTCTCGACCGGATAGCTACACACACTACCCATTTTATGTTATATATGAATCAGGTTACCTGGAAGAAATCGCTTTGAGCGATAAGGTCGCCATTTGCAATCTTACCATTGTTGGTTTTACATTTTGTAATGTACAGTGTGCAATAAATACAATCTATATATAATATACATCATATATAATATTTATCATACAATACATCAAAAGTTTCTAGGGATCAAGTACATTTTAGAAGATTGCAATCAAGAATATATTTTACAAAAACTGAATTCATTCATAATTTATTCAAAATGTGGTAAGTCATTTTTGCAGGCATGGCGAATTAGGTAGGAGACCAATCCAGAAGATTAGATTTGATTTAAATAAATTAGATTTTTTAGAGCTAAAAATGTTCTCGATCCCTAGACACTTTTGATGTGTGTCGTATATTCGTTCATTCACACAATACCTACATGTGTTATATTTCTTTACAGTACCAAAGTTCGGTATGGCCGTTGTAAAATCGCAAGGCTCAATGACGGCTGGATTAGTGCAAGAGTTTGACCACACGGTTCTGCCGTCAATAAAACCTTATATCTCAACAATATTGACAATAGCATCGATGATTCCAGCTCTTGTCAAGATGTGGCATCTCTGTGCCGATCGTAGCTACAGAGCCGTAAATTTTGTGCGGTGAGTATTTACATATATTTAATTTAAATATGTAGGTACGTGTATATAATACTTACTAATATTATAAATCGGAAAGTGAGTTTGTTTGTTCCGCTTTCACGTCATAACTACTGAACCGATTGCTTTGATTTGAATTTAGCATATGTAAAGTTAGAAGTCCGGATTAAATAATACTGAAATTTTGTACAGGAGTTCCTTTAATGACATTGTGACAATGTGAGATAAAAATTCATCATATTCATCATGGTGACATAAAAAATCAATTGGGATTATTTTCTAACTCTATGCCGGTCCCGGCGGCGCGGCGCGGCGCGGGTCTAGGGCGACGACGCGCTTCGAGGTAGATAGGTTACGAGTAGGTAACTAACTGCCTGTTTCGGTACACTCGCACTGTTTCACTGACATTATCACCACATCGGGCTCTTTCTACGTACTATTTCATAGTACTCTGTTGGAATAGCGATACAACATTGTCAAAACACATTAAAGTTGAAAAAAAAAACATCCATCTGCATGGGCACGCGCCGCTCGACTAATTAGGTGGGTCAAGGACAAACTAGCTCACGCCTACCCCGTCACTCCCTGCCCCGCCACCCCAACCCGCGAGCTCGAGCAGCGTGGTGTGTGTATGTGTATGTAACACGAAGTTCGTTGATCTAAGAAAGTACCTACTTAATAGCTGTTAAGAAAGGGCAAGACAAAAAGGTACAAAACCTAAAAAATGTAACCTATGTTATATTGTGCTGAAATTTACTCTATTCCTGCTGCTGAGTATGCAGTTTCATGATTGCTACGTTTATTCGGTTACACGTTGTATATATATATACGTCTTTTAAGTTCTTATTTACATTTTTTTTCAGATGTGTTGTCGTGTGCGCCACCTGTTCTTTCATGTTCTCGTGGCACGTTCACGAGAAAGCTATTCTGATGATTCTTATTCCGCTGAGGTAATATTTTTTTAATAAGATTGTCACAATTTCGTTGTTTTTTAAAAAATTTTGAATGTATTTCGAAGTATATCCGTACATTAAAAGACGTCTGTTGTCTATTTTTTTTAATTCGATGGGCCAATTTGACAGTTCCCATTCACACAATTTTGTACTCTGCTGCAATCAAGTCAGAGTATATTTTACGAGATGAAGATCTTTAATTGTTTGCATTCAATTTTCAGTTTAATGTACCTACATAGAAATAAAAGTATCATAGCAGCATAAAAAGTAGGCTAGTTACATATAACCTCACACGAGAAACAACTAGACTTGCAAGCCGCGTACCACCTACAGTCTGTCTCTTTCCTACCAAAATGTATGGAATTAGATGTACTTCTGGATCCAAACTGTCACTTTTACTAACAATTTGACAGCTGGGACAGAAAATATTTTTTCTAACTCTTTAATTGTTGTCTCGTTCATTCCAAACGTCAGTTTTGGATTGCAAGTCTAGTTGTTTTTGCTCTGAGCATATTATAACGATAGCTTACATGTTTCTTTTTTTTATTATTTCCAGTTTCTTGGCGGTGATGGGCGAAGTCGACGGCAGACTGTTCCTCGTGCTCACGACGGCCGGACACTACTCACTATTCCCTTTGCTGTTCCCTAAGAACTTGCTGGGAATTAAGTTGTTTCTGTTGCTCACACACGTGGCCTTATGTTTCTACCATATACCCACATTGTACATGAAGAACAAGAACAGGAGGTTCGTTAGAAGATTTCTGAGTCTGCCAATGCTTTTTTGCACTGAGTCAATATATATCTACGGCCTAATACCTCTGTTCTTGTACGACAATGTTCTGCACACGTTCCTCAAGTTAGACAAGTCACTGCCATTTCTACCGTTAATGTTGACCTCTGTGTATTGCGCGGTCGGTGTTATGTACTTTTGGATATCGTATTATCACTATTTTCTAACGTTCAATTTAAGTTTACCTAGACAGAACACAGAACAAACCAAGAAGGTAGCTTAAGTAGATAATTAAATACATTTCATACAACATTAAGTCAAAAAAGTTGGCGAAACTTAAGAAATAATACAAAACAACTTTCCCAAAGAAACCCAAAAACGAAAAATAAATTTCACCTCTTCATACAAACATACCGATCACTTAATTGAAACTGTATATAATAATAATATATTTATTTAAGGACAACAAAGATCAATTGTGTTAACACAAAACTTATACACTATGTCAGCACACTTAACCTAATAACATTTTATTATTTAATATTAATTATTATTCATCTGGATTCCACGTGTTTGGCATTCCAGTGTCTTACAATAGGGCAACTTGGTTGGTCCAATATGGTACTCAGAAGACGGCTCGAGCCGTCCCGCGAACGATACATCAGGGACGACACACGGCTTCGAATTATTGTCATAAATCCATCAACTCTAGACTCACAGCATAAAACTCGGACGCGCTGCAGTAACGAGGCAACCTCATCAAGATTTTTAGAACAATTACACAATTATTGCACACGTAAAGTGTTATAAAATTTGCGGTTTTTTGACGATCCTACGGGAACCAAATTATATTCCGGGATAAAAATTAGCCTAAATGTTATTTCGGTGCATAAGGTCTGCGTGCCAAATATCTATAAAATCTGTCCAGCCGTTTTGACGTGATTCGCCGACAAACAGACACGCGTCCACCGGCTACATGTATACATAGTTTGACAATAGGCCTTAAATATAATTGCTTTTACGGCGTTCGTACAACTTGCGAATCTACGGGACAGCATGTTACACTTCACAGTTAAGGATCTGCGTTCCCGATCAATACGCAGGTCATCTGTCAAGTCCACAGTGACCCAGTGCCCAAAGTACTATCATAATTTTGTGACTTGAGCTAGTTGTACTCCTCCCAAACGAACAGGCGGTATAAATTTAGGTTTCTTGTTTCCGGCTTTAAATACCAGTAGCTCACTTTATATGAAGAGGTATTTTTTTTTTCGTTTTTGATATAGAGTTTTTTGAGGAAAGTTGTTTAGTAATGGGTTGAGTGACTTTATGGAGTTTCGCTAACACTTTTAATTTGAACTTGTATAGTCAGGTGGTGTGGCTAAGTGATTACGGATGACTGCCCTATATAAAATCAAAAGTGTTTTATATAGGGCAGCCAAACAATTCAGTTTTTATACATGAGATTTGAAAGGCAATGGGAATACTGACATCATATTCTGGTACTTTAAAAAGTATTGTCTCTTTAAACGACTTCAAAGAAGGAGGAAGTTCTCAAATCAACTATTATTTGATATTTGTTACCTGTGATTTTTATTAAAAGGTGGTGATTCCCTTGTGGCCCCTTTTCAATTTGTTTCAGTTATGACAATATCATGCGCGAGAAAACCAAATAAGTCTTAATTTATAACTGGTTGGAGTCATTATTTTTGTTCAAAGTTACTTCTACGAGGGTCATGCCAAAAGAAATTAGATACTCAAAAGTTACCGACTTTATTCTTTATTACAGCTATCCATTTTTTCGAAGTATTCACCGTGAACACGTATACACTTTTCCATCTGTCTAAACCACTTAGAAAATATCGTAGACGACTCTTCTTTAGACACCTCAGAAATTTCATAATTATACGCAACCAGGGCATCTTCTTTGTTCTCAAATCGCCTTCCTTTTAATTCTTCTTTAATTTTGGGAAATAAGTAAAAATCGCAGGGGGCTAGGTCGGGGTAATATCGCGGGTAGGGCAGGATAGTCACAGCTTTTTCAGCTGAAATAGCCAAGTGTTCTAGCAGAAGTGTGAAGAGCAGCGTTGTCGTGGTGCCAGAGCAGGTGCTGAGTTCCCGATTTCGGCCGCTTGTCACACCAAGCTGACAGTACTCTAGGGGCACAAACTGTCACATACCATTCAGAGTTAACTGTCCTTTGATCTTCCAGCACTATCGTAGCAATATGTCCTGTCTTGCAGAAAAATGAGGCAATCATTTGTTTTTGTGTACTTCGGGTTCGGCGATATTTTGTTGGCGTCGGCCCATCTTCAAAACACCATACTGTGAACTGTCGCTTTGTTTCGGGGTCGTAGTTATATAGCCATGTTTCGTGGGTTAGGGGGCAAGTCGTCCTCGTCCCAAACTAGAAACTGGGACGAGTACTACCCATGTGATTTTGTTAATGGTCGTTTGGGCCCATAGCGGTTTTGTATGTGGGCCCATTATACCACCGCCAAACTATCAGGAGTTGATTGGTCCTACCACCCCCCACAATTAAATTGAACTAAGAGAAAAAGAAAACAAATGAGCTAGGTAAATAATCATCATTTTTATTTTAAGATTCTTAGGTAATCCTGATTATTCGTCATAAAATCACAATTCCGTTTATTCATAAACTAACATAACCTAAAAAAAATGCCAAATACAATACCT
>SJJU01009150.1:0-12093 GCA_012932125.1 Conopomorpha cramerella | reverse complement strand
TTCCCGCTTTTCTGTTGAAATTTTTCTGAATTTTCTTGCTATAAACCTTACGGAGCCTGAGACCTTTCCAACGAATGCAAAACCGTGGAATTCGGTTCGTGTGTTCTGGAGTTATAGCGTCAGGGAAGAAAACCCGACTTATTTTTATATAGTAGACTAGCTGTACCGCGCGGTGTTACTCGCATTTCTTCGTTCTCGTGGGAATTTGGGTATAATATGAATAATGCTATATAGCCTAAGCCTTCCTCGACAAATGATCTATTCAACAAAAAAAAGAATTTTTCAATTCGAACCAGTAGTTCCTGAGATTAGCGCGTTCAAACAAACAAACTCTTCAGCTTTATAATATTAATATAGATAAAAAATAATGCATTAATTTCGATCAAATATGATTACCATAAAAACGGTTTTAGTGAGTTAATTTTAAAAGATAGACATATGCTGTCGTGGACATTTTTTTAGGTAATTTCAAGAGGTATAATTCTTTCATACATATATTTTTGGTATCTTGGACCGTTTTCGCAGCGCATTCAACGGAAGCCCTCAAGAATGAATAATTTTCCCCGTTTTTTTTCACATTTTCCATTATATCTTCGCTCCCAATAATTGCAGCGTGATCACGAAAATAATCCTAAGCAATAGTAATAAAACAGTTTTTTCAACAGTGTCACATTCTGAGATATTGCGTTGATGTAGCAATTTTTTAGTAAGCGTTTTGTTTTTCAACTGTCGAAACCACACAAGATTTTCATCAAGTTTTGTGATCTTTTGACTAAATGTAACAAACATTTTTTTAAAGAAACGGGCACTGGCATTATTTTAAAAGACACATGTTAATGGGTCGTAACGTCTAGTAAACAATGAATGCAAGCTGGCTGAATGAATCTTTGGTAAATTTTCGCGCCGTAATACCCAGTTTAAACTTTTAATGTATGTACCAGAACTTATAATGATGAAAATAATATGTCTCCAGCTATTCACAGAAGAGGCATAATCTCTTTAATAAAAACTCTTTTTGACCAAAAAATACTCTGGAAACAGGCATAAATAGGAAAAAAATAGGCACATCATACTTTCCGAGTTATAGCTATAGTGTATCTGTGTGCCAGACCAACATATTCAAAATAAGAAAAAAACAGCTTTCACAAAAATTACTATGATTATTACTTTCTCTCTATGCTTCATACATGTGTATTTTAGAGATTGAGTGTGCTAAAGCCGCGTCTGCATTTTAAATAACATTTTTTTAATTATATCGAAGCTTGTTGTGAACTAAAATGAACACAAGTAGCTATTTACTTAAGTATAAATTAAATAAATATTTCTGTGTAATCAGATGTTTCCATTGAAATAGTCAGTGAACTTCACAATTTTACTATAAACAAGCGTCATACCACATACTAAACAACTCTATGTAAAGCTATATCTACATACCAATGAGTTTGTTTACACGTCATAACATAATATACCTACAAACTTCGAAGGTCCAGCGGCAATCGCTCCAAAAATAACCACACAATCCAAATCAATAAATACCATAACAAACCCGAGTCCCACGCCAGCGGAATGATCAACAGTAAATCGTTAGACAGAAGAAATGTGAAATGCAAATAAATAATTTGAAAAAAAAAATTTGAATTTGAAAAAACACAAATCCTACAAAATAGCACCCCATAGTATCCCTCCGAACCGTTTCGTTCCACACACGTCCAAAGAGGGCTCGATGTGACGTCATAGCGGCTTGGCGGCGCGGCGCGGTGTGGCGGCGGGGCGGCGGAGGGGGGGACACGGAGGGCGTGGTGCACATGCGCGGCGTCGTCGCTTCAAGGTGACCCTGGTAAGATTGCGTTGCCACAAGTGTCCCTACCGCCAACGTCGCTCGTACAACACTCCTTTCACTCACTCCATCACCGCAACGCACCGCGACCGACACTGCGGATACTCGTTTGACTTTAAACCCGTGACAGTAAAGCCGGCAAACTGTGGACCCCGACGCTCTTCATCCATCACCTGCTGTCGCAGTCGAATCTACTGTCAAGGGCATTCGACATGCGTCAAGCAAGGGATATTGTAAGTCAAAACTATTCAATTACTACTTGCCGGAAAAAAAACATCGATATTTCTATGTATACGCTAACCTTGGTGATTTTGTGATGTGTGGTTGTTTGATTTGGTTCGGTTTTAAGTTAAAATTGATAGGTGTTTTGGTAGTTAAAATTCCATAGGCACAGTTCTAAATTTGACAATGTTATGTCACAAATAACCTAAAAATTTGCGGAAGAACGTAGTCATTTTGGTTAATAATTCAACAATAGAGGTCTTACATTGATTTTAAGTAGTGTTAATGCATTAGTAGTACAGGAATATTTGCTTTAATTAAATAACTAACGGTCGGTTATCAAATAGGGGAAGTTTAACTATTTTTGACAGTTCTTTGAAATTTTAATTTACTATTAAGAGAAACAAAATACAAAATTCTTAGTACAAGTAATATTAGGAAGAATACCTAACTAAGTACATACATTATTTTACGTAATTTTGAAAAGACCACACAGAAGCTATTTGGGTTACTGGGAAGGGCAGAAGGTCACTGGAACGTTCAAAAGACAAGCTAATAGTTCCGAAAGGTCACGGCGGCGTTATTTTTTTTTTTTCAAACATATGTTAGATACCTACTTCAAACAGGATATTTTAAGTCTTCGTTAGTAATTATTTTTTATAGTCGCTATGTTTATGCGAAAAAAGTAAGCACAAGCCGTGTTTAAAAATTAAGGTAATTTTTATATTAACATTTTCATGTTTTAATATGCTTTCCTAAATTTTAGAATTTTATAATTATTACGATGATTAAATATTATCCGCGTAATTTCATCCCCTTATCATAACTTTTTATTTTCTTCATGAGTTCTTGTTTGTTTTAAATATTTTATTTTACAAAAATGTCTAAGTATTATTATTCTGCTTACATTAAAAATAACAATATATTACGTGCAGTGGGATTAAAAGGCGTGAGATGTATTAATTATTTTAATTTATTCACATTTTAGTTGAAACTTACTGCTTTAGAAGTAACTAATCTTCATGCCTTTGTTTTCATATAATTTTATGAAGTTACGTATCACGTACCTTTTTTTAATGTAATGTAAAGAGCGCTCTATCGTAGACCACAACGCTGCTTAACATCAGGCAGTATGGTAGTCAAACGCTTGTTCTATGTGTATAAAAAAATATATGTACAAATCAATATAAACTACATTTCCTAGTATTCGCGACTACAGTGTTTGTAAAACTTTAAAATCCGGTTTCGCCTCGATGCATGTTGACCTTTACGTGAATGTCAAATTCCTAGGGATTCATTTACGTCCAGTATTTTTATGTGAATAATCAATCATTTATGTATGAAGTATACTAAATATTACTTTTTATCTTTTTATTATTATTATTTGTTCTCATACTTATATCGTATGAACGCCCCGCGATTTCATTCGTATTTTCAGTATTTCATACAAATAATAACACTGTCTAGTGTAGTGACGCGTTATTAGTATAGATTATATACTGTGTACTATTTGAAAACCAAAAAATAAATAAAACAATAAAAAAACAAAATATGTGCGAAAGTTTGTTTGTTCCGGAAAAAATATAGTAAGGCAGGCAATGAAATCAATTAATTATTTCATGTGTACCTAAGTATTATACTACCTGTACCACGTGGTATTACTCATGGTTTTTTTTCGTGGAAATTTTGGGGTAAAATATAGGCTATGTTACTCGGGGATTTTTTTTTTTTTTTACGTGGGGTATCCTCATGGACACCCTGCCACCATGGGGACAGCGAACGTGGTAGTGTCGGACTCTTACCGACTAAACCCCCACGATGACCTCCGTGTCGCGAACAGGGCGGGTAACTTAACATTCTAATGGTGGAAATAAGCCCAGTAGTTTTTGAGTTTAATCGTTACAAATATCCATACAAAAATACAATTATTTCCTCCATATAAATGAAAACAACATAATAATTGTAACAATAAATGATATAACACAAAAGGGCAATAAAGGGAACAATATAATTTCATGCGTATCATAATTTTATTACCACGACACTAAATTCCTAATGAAAAAAAAAACATCATAATATTAAATAACACCCAATAAATCATTTTATCAACTTCCTTTTGTGTAGGTGACTGAAAAGAAAAACGCAATAAATAATGAAAAAAACCGTTTTACAACGATTACTGATAAGGCTTTCCTGCCGAGATATACCACGTTTACACAAACCGTGTAATCTTTAAAGCGCCATAATACACGTGATTAAGATGAGACGTTACCTTGAAGAAAACCGCACAGGTATCAAAGATAATATTGTTTTGACTACTACAGAAAAGTACATAGGTACTCTATAGAAAAGTAGATACGTAGTTAATTCCTCTGTGTAATACCACTCTATAATAATGTCGATATTTCGGGGTAGAAAGGTCGTAAAAGCCACTTTTCGTCAAATTGAGTTATGAATGCTGGCTTATGCAGAATTTTCCGCTCTATTGTCTATATAACGGTAAGTTGATGATATGGTTTATACGACCTTTCTACCTCGAGTTATCAATATACTTATGTTATTTTTTTAATGCTCAGTAAAAAAGCCTTTAACCATCATCCTGCCTGATGTTAAGCAGAGATGTGGCCTACGATTGGAGCACACTTGTTCATTAGGTACCTACTTACCCCAGTGACTTGAAAGACCTTGAGACTATACTGCGCAGGAAACACAGACTCCGGCAAGTCGTTCCACATCCTGGCGGTTCGCACTATGAAACTTCATCCTTGAAAAATTATAAACGCGAAAGTTTGGATAGACGTTTGTTACTATTTCACGCAAATACTACTGAACGGATTTCAATGAACCTTTACAAATAATACAGTTTATACATCGGAAACTTGACTTTAATACAGATTGATGAGATCATGGAGTTCCACTTTTCTCCGATACTATTTTCGCCTCTTCTACATACATACTGCGTGTAAAAGGACCCCGAGCAATGGTCTTAGAAACGTTGTTCGGCTCGACGACATTAACAACTTTTACTATGAGGACAAAGCGGGGAAATTTAAAAAAAATTCGATCCCTACTCAAAATGTCATTTCCGAGACAAAATTTTGTTTTGCATTTCCCCACATTGTCGGCACAGTAAAAAATGTTTATATTGACGAGCCCAACAACGTTTCTAAGATGATTTCTCGGGGTCCTTTTACACGCAGTATATGTTCGCCGGTCTCCTTAAATACATAAGAAGGAACAGTTCATAAAAGTGCATAATCTTGGTCAATTAATGAAATCGTTTGAAAATATGAGACGTGAAGACGTACGTCACATTTAACCTTCTGTCCTCTTTTTCACTAAATTACTTTCAAGTAATAACCTAGCTCAGTCTACCTAAAGTCAAAGTTAATTTACCTGAAAGTGTTAGATTAACTTCCTACGTCGTGTAACATCAAACACTCTTATCGCGAGTCACCTGCCAGAGCCGTTAACACGTTGCGATAGGGATCAAATTGCCTTGCTAAGGCCGAAGCGATCCTTCAACTTGCATCGACCAATGACAAGGTTATAGCTACGCACGTTTAACGTTTTATGCGCAGGCGCAGCCTTATTGCTAAACATGTTTTTTTCTTTAGACTCTAGATTAACGTTAGCGTTGTTTCTTTCATGTAGTAAAAGTCAGAATGAGATAGTGCTAGTGTTTTGAGTCGGAACTAAAGATAAACTAAGTTTTTTATTACGGAGTGTTTTATTTATGTGTCAAATTCTTGTTTGTACCATCCTGTTATTTTATCGGGCCGTAAAATTAACTTTGTGAAACTTATGTACAGGTTACTGGTTAATTTATAGGTGTTAAATTACATTTATTCACATAATTACATTGTTGATAGACACCACATTAACCCTCTTTCTTTACCAAAATAAAAAGTTACAAGTGCAATTTATTACCCATACACTACATAGTGTATTTAAGTTCCATTATATATGAATTAGGTTACCTGGAAGAAATCTCTCTGAGCGATAAGGTCGCCTTTTGCAATATTACCATTGTTAGTTTTAGATTTGTAATTTGCAGTGTGCAATAAAGAGTATATTCATTTAGTTTAATCCACCGACTCACCAAATTAAAATAAAAAGTGAAACATTTTTTTGACTTGATACTAAGACATTTCAGCATTTTTCTTCGCCAATTTCTTGTTCTATTTATTCCTACAGTATTGAGTATTCTGGCACATGTTGGCTCATCTCTACTGTAGCAAAAAATGGAAAGAACGACTGAAAAAAGCGAATCCGTGCGTCTTGAAGATGTATCTATACCGAAACAATCATAATCCTCGTTAATAAAACAGGTGAAGTTATCAAGTCTGGCCTTTTAATCCCAGAGCGGGGTAGGCAGAGGCACTTGTTAAACAAATGCCTACAGTTCACCAAGCGTATTTAACCCAACGTGACGGGGGGTGAGCCCATCGCCGTTATAGGGTTCACACACCTTGTGGTGTGCGGGTTTCATCACGATGTTGTCCTTCACCGTGCGAGCGTTGCGTTGCGTACATAGGCTCTGAACGTGTCTCATTGGTACACGTTCAGTAGCCGGACTCGAACCCGCGACCTTCCGGTTACTAGTCAAGTATCCGACCAACTCGACCACAGACGCTCGACTATATTTCAAATTACCAAATCTATAAAAGACTGTGATGTCACAAACAGTGAAAACTACCAAAATGTGTATGTCACGAACCACCAACATAAACGCACAACGTTAATGTTTACACAAACAGTTAGTCCATTCGTAAAATAACCTATTGTCCACTGCCTCAAACCAGTTTACTCGCTGGTGACGAAATGTATGTGTACTAATCTTTAAAAATATGAAAATATTGAAAATTTTCCACTTTCGTTAAAAACATTACTTTTTTTTAAATGTCAATGGGGAATTTTCCAACTCCAAAAGTTTCTTATCTAGATGTCGCTAGTAGATATCCAGGGGGACTTCTGTCAGTTATATTTTAGTGCGTTTTTTATTATTTGGATGAGTTATTTAGACTTCACTTTTGTAACATGTAGACAAACAATTTCTGTGAACGACATTGCAATTTGCAACACGGTACTAAACATCATCTTCATCAGCCCATACATGTCCACTGCTGGACATAAGCCTCTACAATTACACGCCACTGTGATTTTCGGCTTCTCGCATCCAGCTTCTGCCACCCATCTTGAGCATATCATCCTTCCACCTTGCCTGAGGGCGTCCTACACTTCGTTTACCGAGACGCCGGTCTCCGCTCGAGAACTCGTTTGTCCGAACTAATTTAATGCATAAAAAATTATTGAGTCTAATTAAATGTACAAAATGTCTTCTTGACGTACAATTCCTTGGACAGACTTCGCTTTATACAAAAACCCTTTTTTGCAATAATAACTGCAACTTCAATGTGAGATGTACATACAGACATACAGACGTCAGAGGCTGACATCTAAACATGTCGATTTTCTGCGACAGTACTTTGTCTTCGGCTTTTTCAAAAAGACTTGTATGAATAATTCGCCACACTCAATTATCCTCTTCAACAATGTTCTAAATCTATCATTGAAGTCTTAATGATGACTCCAATGACGTACATTTCCAATCAACAAAAAAAAAGGACAAGTCTCTCAATTCGTATGTGTGTGTGTGTTGTACTACATGATTATTCCAACAATTAATGAATTGATTTTTAAAACCCACTTATTTTCTGCCTAGCCTAAATCCTATTCCAGGTTTACATTTATCTCCCCAACAAGTTTGTGAAAGTGTAACAAACATATCGATGGTCCCTATTAAGAAAGTCGGATCTACAAAACGGAACATGTTCAGGAGAGAAGATAGAAGTTTTGGATATTAAAACTAAACTACTTGTGGTACATACTTCAAATTTACAACAGCTTATAATATTTGGTATCTTTACGTGATGTAATATACGTATAAGTTTATAAAATGTAGTAAAAAAGTACATATTCCTAAAATTGCACTACCGACATTTTTAATTGGGACCATCGATATCTATTTATATTTATAATATTAGTAGTATAGTTAGCTGTTATAAGGTCCATATTATTATTATCTCTAGTCACAATAACATTTCATTGACTACAATAACCTTTGACAAGGAAATAACTGGCTTAAACCGGTGTAGTATTATATCTACGAAACGACAAATATAACAAACAACAAACTATGATAAAATAAGGAAAAATGGAGCTATTTGCAAAACAATAGGAAACTTGGTCTCCTAATGCGACATCTGATTATATATTTCTAAATGTTTGAATTATTTGTGCCAAAGGGAGATCTGTAATCTCTGCCTATCCCTGTGCGAGTAGACGGAACTAGACGGTGATGTAGGTTTAACTTGTAAGGATCATAATGACATTACGATTCGTATTAACTACTTATCATGCTAAATGTGGCTGAAGGATACTTGTGATCCTAAGGCTCTGTCAACCCCCTTTTGGGTATTACGGACGTAAGTGTATGTGTGGCATGTACTCATACGCTAAATAAATAAAATGCATTTGGTACTGTTTAACATTCAAAGAATAACAAAAATACATCAGGCAGGAAGGTTGTCAAAAAAAAATACGCACATTAAAAATTCGTCGTATTTACATTATAATTGCTATAAACATATTGAGTAATGGAGTACGTAAAAAACAATGAAAGAGGTCAACATTTACGTCACAATTTCTTATCAATGATAGGAAGCGCCCCCGAGAGCAACGCTCGTACTGGTTTTTGAACTTAAGTTGGAAAAAATATTGAAGACAAACTCTGTCTTCAAATATTGTACATTTCGAATCGTTTTACACACAAAATGTCATAAATTATTAAGTATACTAATTAAAATTTTGACCGTCCGAAGATTAATTTGGTTTTCACGATTTTGAATTCTAATAATGATATCGCTGGTCTAATGTATTTGATTTATAAGAGACTGGTGGTGAAAAGGTTAAAGAAGTACTTAAGTATTTAGTTCCGCCCCGTTGGAATTTTGAAATAAATTACTTATAGTCAAATTGTTAAGCTTTTTTTTATGCGTAACTAGCTGATCCGGCAAGCGTTGTTTTGCCAATATTAACAGTGTTTTTCTAGTGTTATATCAATTTATTATAAACATAAACCTTCCTACTATCTTTTAAAGAAACCGCATAAAATTCCGTTGCGTAGTTTTAAAGATCTAAACATACATAGGGACAGAGAGAGGGAGGCGACTTTGTTTCATAATATGTATTGATTGATAAGTTTTGGGTTGCAAGAATGACAAACAACCATCCAAACAAACTTTGTCGTTGATAAATTGGTAGAATTCCTTTATAACTTTTCAGTACCTTTTAATAGACAACTCTGGCTAACAATTTCCAAAATAATTTAAGGCTATTTTTGTAAAATTCTACCATTCAGCCAGAAACAAGTTGGAGTATCTTAGCAAGTGCGCAAAAAAATACCTCCTTAACACAGGTTATTATAGAAGTATAACCTAGCTAGGAGTGTCAGGACTCAATCTAAATTAAAGATAATCAAAGATGTACAATATGTACCTGCTGAAGAAATAAAAACTAATTATAACAAAGTGAAGGAGGCCGGAAGAAAAATAAAAAAAAATTGCATCATAATACCGGACAGAGATACCAACATAAAGATAAATACAAAACAAGATTAGATTGGTTTGCCTCTATCTGTAGGTAATTTTATCACATGTAGACAGTCTCATGATCGTATCCGCTAGTTAGACACTTGCATCTTTGTTTTCACAATTATTACTGTTTATCGTTTTATTATAATGAGATAAACTTCTAGGAGGACGCGGGTCAAGAATATAAACGTATTGCGTTTCAATAAACCAGAATTATCAAACGAATATTAATTATAATTATATTCATAATAACACGTCATGAATACACCCGAATTTATCGATGGCTATAATTCATTTGACATTTGAATTTGATAGTCCCGGCCTGATGTGGGTTCTAGTTAAATTTCTTCTTCGTTTCGAGAGATTTTTGGAGGTTTTCGGCCCTAGAACGGATTTCACTAAAGACAAGACAAAGGACAAGATGGAATTCATTAAAAATTAGAACGGAATTAAGGTAAAATCAGCAAAATTAGAACTGAGATCCTTAAGAGAAAGAGAACCTTAAGAGAAGATCACATGCCAGATGAAACTTTGCAAATGTTTGATGAAATATACAATAAATAATAATACACCAAAAAATTACACCTCTTTGTATAAGTGCGTCGAGAACATTCTATTAAAATTGCTATAGTCGTTTTAGTCATACCTTAATCATCATACATTTTCATTATACAAGATAGCACAACTGAGGACAATGGAAATAAATACATAGATAGACACGTTAAGGTGCTGATAGACTTTGAGCCTTCACTTGCAACAGACCATCGAGCATTCGCCGTAATTGTATTTGCCGAACTGAACAACACTAAAATGTAGCCTATATCCCCTATCTCAGGTTCTAGACTATCCAAATTTCATTTAAATCTGTTCAGTAATGTTGATGTGAAAGCGAGGCAGACTGACAGAGTTACTTGAGCATTTATAATACTAGTATAGACTAGATACAGTTCGAACTATGAATTCGGTACGCATTATTTGTAAACAAACATAGTGTCAAAGTTCAAATTACAATAGCGACAATTACCTTTGTACCTACGTGTACTTTGCCTCAGAGATACCTATGTCTAGTACGCAATAACAGAGACATTTCTCGACAAAAAGTAAACACATCGTTAAAACACTTTATCAATATCTTTCTAAAGAAACTGGGTTACAACCGCACTAATATTATAAAGGCAAAAGTGTGTGAGTGTGTATGTTTATTACTTCTTCACGTATAAACGGATGGAACAATTTTAAGAAAATTTGATATTGAGTTAGCTGACACTCCGGATTTATTCATAGGCTATAATTTATCTCGAAATTACCACGGGAACGGTTCAAATTGCGACAAAAATAATCCTCCGGAACCTAAACCCAGAAAACCATTATGCTAATATGTAGGTAAATTGTTTTCCAAAAACATTTTGTCATATAATGCCTGAAATTCGAAAAAATTTACCTAGTCTTGATTGAAGAAAATTTCAAAAAAATAATCGAAGTACTGCCAAACCCATATAATAATATGTAGGTGTTAATAATAAAACCCATATAGAATGTGAAAATAATAAAACAACTGTCAAATTAAACTACCAAGTAGGTTCTTTAAAACATACATTTTAGTTGTCATGGTTTCGTGGATTTAAGTTCTATGTGCCGGAGGAAAAAATAACACAGCACGTTTATTTGTTACAAAATGACATAAACAAGTTGCAAGGCAAGGCAACGAAAGAACTTTGGACTTTTGGACTTTGCTCAAGTGTCGGAGTCAAAGTTTGTGTGAATAACGCGGTCGATATCGCGGGGCGTCCACTAGTACGTACTAAATCACAACATTGCGTAATATTGATTGTTGACGTGAAGATGTCTAGACGAGATGAATCAATAGAGGCAATCGATGCGCAGGAGTTGATAGTTTATCGACACGTTAAATAGACGAGTACTTGTATAGTTTTTATTGTGATCGAAAATAGACTAGTATGAATTGTTCATCCTGCTACATGTAAAGTTGATGTTAATACATCAACGGCATCTAGAAATACGCAAGTAGAGATACACTAAAGGATTCTGTGTCTTAAAACACATTTAAATTAGAACTAATTTAATATGCTCATAAACCCATAAATTCTGGTAGAAAAATCAATGCGTATGCAACGCTTGAGTCGCATTTGTTTTTAATTGCGCAGTTTATTGATGTTTATTCATCGTATACGCAAAAATACTGCACTAATGCAATCACATATTTTTTTACCTATGGTATTTGGCTATTAGCAATTTTTTAATAAAAGGGCTATGCTCGGCATTTCTCTGAAGGATCGAATCAGAAATGAAGTGATCCGACAGAGAACCAAAGTCATCCACATAGCTCATCGTTTTAGCAAGCTGAAGTGGCAGTGGGCC
>SJJU01009149.1:0-16626 GCA_012932125.1 Conopomorpha cramerella | reverse complement strand
CATGCACAACGACCTCTATATGGTTTCTTAGCGGGCCCGTTAGCGTAGTGGTCAGCATGTCTGCCTCTGCGCCATAGGGCCGTGGGTTCGATTCCCACCGCTGACAGGTATTTAGGTGATTAGCTTTTAAGTACTTGGTGGATGTATCTGGGTGTTTTATTTATATAAGTATGTATTTAAAAGAAAAAGAAAATATTTAAGTATATAAGTATATTTCGTTGTCTGACTTCCATAACACAAGTGCTTTAGCCACTTAACATGGGATGAAGGCAATGTGTGTGTTGTTGTAAAATATTTATTTATTTATTTATTCTTTCGTTAGGACTCGGACTCAAAACCGCTATGCGATGCGATGTCGCATCGCTTAACCAGTAGATATTTGCAATGTGATGCGAATTCTCTGTTTTGTGTGGAAGCCCCACTAGATTCAGAGATTAAATTCCGACATGAGCTGTCTACTGCAACAGCCCTGCATTTCGGAGTTAGTACCTAATAATTCCTAAGAAAACAATAGAAACAAATCATACAGCTGCAGTCGACTTACTGCAGTTACTATACGTGCTTTTTGAAGTTGCTGTCAACTCGCGTCACTTTATAACCTAACCTTTACATTACCACTCAGTTCCTAAGCAAAAAAAAAAGACAATAAACACAAAAAGTGTTAATAATAAAAATTCCGGGACATTGTGTCCGAAGCGACAATAAAATATCGCTGGCGGACCAATAGTAAGAGTTTTATGATTCGCAACACGGCCCAGGAAATATACGATTGGCGCGGCGGTGGCTACAAGGATCTTTTGGCTCTTGACAGAAAGGTTTGGAACACAATTATAACCAATCTAGTATCGTTTTTTATGAATAATATGCCATATTTTCACAATACAACGATAAAAAACCATATGACATAAACCAAGGAAGGAAAACATACAGTAATGGCGAGAAATCACATTAAACATACAAAATCCGCGCGCCAAAATAGCCTTGTCAGGCTTTACACGCGCGGATACAGATATTTTTTTTCATTCTCTTTATTTTCGCTCTGGATTGGTTCTGGTACCATGCTGCAGGGCTTTTGTACAACGAATGTGATCGTTTCAGCCAGTTTTTGTTGAACTGTGTTGAGTAGGAGATTATAAGTGATGGAAAGCTCAGTTTGGTGACGGAACTGTCCAGCTCAAAGTGGTCTCGAATTTACAATCGCGTACTGGCATGTTGTAAAAAACAGTTTAGCATGATCGATTGGTGTGGGTGCCTTCTTATATTTAAAAGCTCAGTTTACAGTGAAGTGAGTGCATCAGTTGTGTTGTTCCCTGTATGCATCCCCAATTTATTGGGCAAATCGGTGGAAAAGGCGGAAATTGCCTGAATCCTGTAACAGTGAGTGATTTTTCATATCCCGCATGATATTTTTCTTTTTCAACCATATTCGCGTTCTTTTTTGTGTTGCCACCTAAATCTATCAAAGTACAGTCGATAAAACGTCATGACGTAGTAAAAATGCAAGAGATTGGACCCGTCGTAGTGCGACGTACGAGCGCCATCTTAAATATACTTATTGCGGGCTCTATTGAAACAACACGCATTTTTAATATTTTTTAAATAAAAAACTTGCGCGACAAAACCTACCCGAAAGTGTTAAGTGACTTCGTTCTAATTGTGACTTACTTTTAAAACTTGACGGTACAGTTACTTCTCAAAAACATTTGAAAATTATGCGAAAAATGAACCGACGTCAACCAACACCTTATTGTCGACCCTACGATGATTAAAAGTTTTTCTTGATTAATCTGGTCTGCCATCATCAAACCCTGACTTCCTAATCATCTTTGAAATATCTTCTATGGCCTTATTGTCTCGTGGAGCGATAGTGATTAAGAAGTCGTGCTGCATAGTGGCAGTGACTGTTGACTTGGTATACTCCTTACTGTGCCCGAGTAGAGTAAATATAACAACCTAAATATACAATAGGACGTATCATTAAATTATCTTACTATCTACACGTACGTACATATGTTTTGGCTTCGCCACATTTTCTTTCCAACAAAAAAAAACAATTATCAAAACCGGTTCATAAACGACGCAGTTATCTGCGAATAAGCTGGATGCGAGAAGCCGAAAACCGATCACAGTGGCGTGCAATTGGAGAGGCCTATGTCCAGCAGTGAACAATTATGGGCTGATTATGATCTGCGAATAAACTTAAAAAAAGGATACGGTCGAATTGAGTAACCTCCCTCTTTGAAGTCGCATAAAAACCACTGAATATGCTACAATTAAATCCTGAGAAGAATTTTTTAGATTCTCTATGAAGTATGGAACATAAAAGTATTCATCATCATCATCAGCCACATAACGTCTACTGCTGACGAGGGTCTCCCCCAATGATTTCCATGACCATTTGGGGGACACGCCAATAATCGCCACGGCAGGCGGGTTGGCGATCGCAATAGTGTTGTGGTTTAAGTCACAAAAGCGCTGCTGCCCGTCCTCTGGAGAGTTCCTTCGATCGTCTCTTACGCCCCAAGACGGGAAAAGTTGAGCTGGGGTGGTGACACATGTATTTTACTCGTCGTCGCCACACGGCTGAACGAACAAACATAAAAAAAATATATTGTGGTCGAATTGAGTATATATCCTCCTTTTTACTACTAAATCCTGAGGATTGTTTACATTCCCTATGAATTATGCATCAGAAATATTTGCCAAAGTGATTTATTTCAAAGGTTCGTTTCCCGGAAATGTGGACTTCTGAACATAATCAGGAGTTAAATGAGTTAATCACCTTTACCTATGTATTTTGGACGTGGAATATGTTGTAGCGACAAATGATGTTTACAAAGCAAACATCGACCTAGTTACCAACTTATTCGGTAAATAAGGTCTGTAACCAACGATCCCTAATATACTAAACATACTAGATTGTGTGTGTTAGCGATAGAATCAAGTTTTGCTCTTTAATAAATGACTGGGATGAAAGGAGGTTGTGTCATGGTCCAAATAATTTATTCTTTATGTGATAACACTTTTGTTTTTTTCACTGTAATTTTTTGTTGTGAAAATTTTCGATCGCTCCATATTGCCGCAGAAAAATCAATCAACTTGTGTATTTGTCCGTTTAACTGTTTGTGTCGTCAACAGGGCTTTTCATAAATACAAGAAAATTGCCTCCTGTCTGCCTCTATGTATGCTTAGATCTTTAGAATTCCTCCACGTATTTTGGCACATAAAATGGCATATACACACCATTAATAAAATATACTGGATAAATAACGTTTCCCGGGTCAGCTGCACACATCAAAAGTGTCTAGGAATCAAGTACATTTTAGAAGATTGCAATCAAGAATATATTTTACAAAAACTGAATTCATTCATAATTTATTCAAAATGTGGTGATAAGTCAGGCATGGGGAATTAGGTAGGAGACCAATCCAGAAGATTATATTTGTTTTAAATAAATTTGATTTTTTAGAGCTAAAAATGTTCTTCATCCCTAGATACTTTTGATGTGTGTAGTAATTTCATAAAAAACAAAAACCAAGGATATACACCGTGTGTAAAAGGATCGCGAGCAATGGTCTTAGAAACGTTGTTGGGCTCGTCAATATGCACATTTTTTTCTATGGTAAGAATGCGACGAAAAAAATATTCTAGAGTAAAAGAGAGGAAAGAACTGCACAGAAGACTGTGGACTAAATTTATTTAATAAAAAAGTAATTCTGTACATTTAGGTCGACGTCTGTAACCCTAAAATGGTACAAGGTTTTTTTTGTGCGGGCACAATAACAACAACAAGGAGTAAGTAGGGTTAAAAAAATATGGTTAGTCATCTATTATAAGGAGGCAGTAAAGGTGATCGTACATCAAGCGATCTCTCTTACTATTATAAGAATCATTATGTTAGTAGATAGTAGTCGAGGGTTCAGTCGGAATTTCTGGGATATAAGACGCACACAAACCTCGGTAGAGTACAATAAAGTATGTAACATTACGCCGCTCTAAAAAAAAACTATTCCCATGTTTTTTTTGTTATGATTTGGATGAAATAAAACTTAATTATTGTTACTGATATTAGATATTAAAGGCCGATTTCAGCGTCTCCATTCCCTTGCCTCTAAAATAAAATAACATTGTCTAGTGTTGCGTCGTACAAACTATATTTTATGGTTTATGTTATATTATTTTTGTATACAAAATCATATAATGAATCGTTTTCAATTATTGCTCTTGGGTGTGCTTTTATGAAGCAGGCCGTATTTATGATAGCTAGTATCCATTGTTTAATCCAAATCCTTGTTCACTTCAAATGGAATATAATACAGTTATAATACTGAGATGACCGTTGAGGAAAACGAGTTCTCGAATGGAGACCGCGTCTCTGCAAACGGAGTGTAGGACGCCCTCAGGCAAGGTGGACTGCTGATATACGCAAGATGGCTGGCAGAAGTTGGATGCGAGAAGCCGAAAACAGATCACAGTGGTGTGCAATTGGAGAGGCCTATGTCCAGCAGTGGACAAGTATGGGCTGATGATGATGATAATACATCGTAACAATCCGATATGGTTTGTTTTTATCAGAACAGGCGTTAGTGTATTTATTTAGACAGCACGACTATCAATATTATTGATACTTCTGGCGTTTGTCTTAATTAACGTAGGTAAGCAACGCTTAATGAGTTTATAATTTTTCGATTTTAAATCACACAGAAATTGTCGAATAGCTTTGTTCCAGCGCTCTTCTTTAAAAACATCTTTGCGAACATGAAAATTCGGTTTTCAAATAATCGTTATTAAACCGATACTCCACTTGAAAATTATTAACCGGGGTTGAGATTGAACGGGCTTCAGTCAGATTACACTATCATGGTATTACGTTGCGGGGTCTAGTGTAGTAACAAATTTTGGGCAATTTATATAGTCAAGGAAGCTACCACAGTTTCAAAACACGATCCAATTAACGAACCTCCTAGATTTTGATCACTTTATAAATAAGGGTATTTGAGAGCGTCTCCGTTTGAAATGCGAATCAAATTTTCCTCTGAGACTGTGGCTTTCGTGTCGCGAATTCTGTGTTAATATTGCCAGGACTCTTGTTGCTATTTATTTAAGTGTTGTGACAATGGGAAAAATTCAGGGCACTTGTTTCTCTTGGTTATGACAGGTGGCGCTAGCTGTATTAAGGCGGGTAAATGTCAACGAATGTCTAATCTATCTTTTCACCAAGGTTTGTTATTATCCATTAAATGGTATTTTCTTGAAGAAATAACAAATTATTCATGGTTCTCATAACTATGGAAGATCTTATAGGAACATTTTTCAAGTCTAGCTAAGCTAGTACATGTTTAGATATGCATAATACTAGAATTAAAACAAAAGTGTATACATACACCATAATGTCACAGCGCACTGCAAAATACACATAAATTATAATATATTTTGTGTAGAAAATGACAATAAATTTTCTCGCGATGAAAACACTACTAACAAGTATAAATCGTACGCGAGTCCTAAAGGGGCCTTTTCCCGACAAATACCCAATCGTTACAACATTCCCCCATTTCCAGACAATTGTCGTTCACATGAAACTGCACACGAAAACCCTGAACTGAGCTTCCATGACAATCTAAAGACAGAAACGTCCAAGTTAAATTCGAAATACCCAAGAGTTTCAAGCCATCGAGACATAAACAAAGACTCGGTCGTTTGCAAAAGAACTGCAGATCTAATAGTTATTGCCGACATAAAGTTCAGAGTAAATGGTTTTGAAAGGCTTTGCCAGCCCAAAATATCGCCTTCCAGACATACAGGCTTATTGCTGACGGTTATTTGCATCCCTCCTACTATGCTGAATGATAAATTGTGACGTATCACGATCGCCCGCCCCCGTACTAGAATAGTCGACGACCCCCGGATAAATTTCTCGGGCAGACAAATTTCCAAAGAAATGTATACTTAGTCGCAGCGGATTAAGGTATCCCAAGGGGAATCGTGACACGCCGTTTACCGTACATGGAGAAGGTAATGAGGGTTTGTAAGTACGGAGGGTAAGGTTTAATGAAAAATTCCCGAGTTTTGAGGAAGAAATGTCTGAATTCGAGGGACCACTGCGTTTTGGAGCGTCACTTTTTGATTTCAACCGTGAGAGATTTCGTGTTGGTATCTTGGGTTTACATATCTTACATTTTCTTGTTTCATTTCGTAACAAATAGCTAAACATGATATGTTTGTAACATCTTTCTGTGTAACTACATTATATACCTATAGTCTATTTTTTTATGTGACGGACTAATTTGACAGTTCCTATGCGTACAATATGATGATTTATTCCTATGTAAGTTAAACTGAAAATTGTATACCAGGTCAACATTTAAAGATTGTCATCGCGTATAATATACTCTAACTTGATAGCAGCAGAGCACAAAATTGTGTGAATAGCAACTGACAAATTGGTTCGTCGAATTAAAAAATAGACTTTATATAGAATCTGTAAGTATATATAATAATTTTAAACGAAAAAGAACCGTTTCCACCAGTACTTACTTTCAAAGTACTCCTCGATTAATGTGGTCTGTGTTTATCAAACCTTGATTTACTTATCATGAGACCATTGCAATATCTTTTTCCAAAAATAAATATGATTTAGATTCATTATTTTTTCTTTCACGATGAAGTTTTCTTTCGACGAAGTTTCATAAACGACGTAGTTTTCCGCGAAAAAAAACTTATATAGGTAGAGTTAAGTAACCTTTTTTATCAAGTCGCTTAAAAAAATAATCCCTATTTCCCTTGGCCTCGGCATTTCGCGTGGACGGCTGGAATGTTTTCGCTGTTTCTTTTTTTTATTGTGTTTGTTATAATCACGACAAGATATTACAAAAGAAATAATCTGAAATCAATATACACAGTTAAATCAGGACAAAGAGCGGCCGCTTGTTTTATGTTGACACTAATTTTCGCTATTTGTTATTTTTCTGTACCTACTTCTAACTGATTTAATTAGAAAAAAATACGCTTCACGCGGAACATTGGTACATGTCCAGTAGCCGGACGCGTACCCGCGACCTCTCGATTGCAATACAAGTATCTGACCAATATGAATTGGCACAAATATTTAGACACTGCCTACCTTAGTATTTTGGCTACCCGACCTAATAATAGAGTTATTGCTAGATCTTTTTTTGTTGTACTCACGACATCCGCTCACAAAGGTCCCGTGTTCTGTGGGTGAGTGATATGTAGGTACGTACCTATATTTCGTAAAGACAAGTTAACTATATAGGTGTCAATTCTTGGGGATTACTGCCTACCTTGTCGTAAAAGCCAGTGCGCGCCTGACTTAAAGCACAGGTTCCACCTATTTTAAGTATCAGCTGCTCTTAAGATAATTTGATATATTCTTCCATAGTGTTTTGCTATAGTAAGCTCTTGTAAATTCTTCTTTTTGATAAATAAAAAAATAATACGATGACTAGTTATATACACTGATATGATATTAAGAGTAAAAGACCGAATAGATTTCTCGTTCATATCCAACAATGTTTCACTTTTGAATAAAGTTGATATTTCGCTCAATTTCTATCTTCTAGCCCGCGAGGCGTCTTTAGGAGACATTGAAAGTCAAATTTATATTTCAATTTCATATGGGCATATATTATATCCAGCTGATCATATGAGATTTCCACTTTGCCTACCCACTTTTATAAATCTTTACCACAGCCTATATTTATATGTAAAGGTTCCGTTGGTGTAGTGCATGTCTGCCTCTATACCGTAAGGTCGTGGGTTCGTAAAGTACTTAGGTGATAAGCGTTTAAGTACTTGTATGATGTGTCTGGGTGCTTTATTTATATAAGTATGTTTTTCTGAGCGTCTGTGGTCCAGTTGGTCGTATCCATGACTTGTAACCGGGAGGTCGCGTGTTCGAGTCCGGTTACAGGACGTGTACCAATGGGACTCTTTTTCAGAGCCTATGTCAACGCTTGTACGGTGAAGGATAACATCGTGATGAAACCCGCACACTGTCACATTGGGTTTAATACGTTTGGTGAACCGTGGGCATTTGCTTTAGCAAGTGCCTCTGCCTACCCCGCTTTGGGATTAATATGTATGTTGTTAACAAAAAATATATTCAAGTCGAGGGTGAATAGGTACCTAATGAACAAGTGTGCTCCATCGTAGACCACATCGCTGCTTAACATCAGGTGGTAACAGGATGGTGGTCAAACGCTTGTTCACAGTGATAAAAAAAGTATATTTTTCGTTGTCTGAATTCCTTAACATAAGTTAGCTACTTACTTAACATGAGTTGAAGGCAATGTGTGTGTTGTTGTAAAATGTTTATTTATATTGGTAGATACAGATATTTTTTGACGTTTAGCCAAAAAATAAAAAATAAATTACTGTTGGTATGAAATTTCTGTGGCAAACGAGTAACTTTTACATTCGTTTTATTATACGTACACATTTATAAACTCGTCGAAAGAAAAAAACAGACATTATGGAGACAGAAACAGAAACTTTGGAGACATCGTTGGCTACTTTGTCACTTATAGCCATGAAAATTGTGGCTTGCAATGTGAATGACCGCTTACGACAGATGAAGAATTAACGTTTGACTAGTACTTAGACGTCCCGCGATTTCATGCACGTATTTTCCGATTTCACACATAAGATATTTTTTAACCGTGGGCATTTGCTTATTAAGCAAGTGCCTCTGCCTACCCCGCTTTGGGATTAAAAGGCGTGAAGTGTATTTATTTTTTATTTATTTTATATTTTTTTCGCGCGTTTTTCAATTCGACCGAAATATAATATATCTTTTTATGTTTCTTCATCTACCTAGATTTTTATGATTATGTTTTTGTTAGAAATAACATATTTTAAAGGTGGTCCCACGATAAGGAAGTCGAGAGAGTTTGATGATGGCAGAACTGGTACATCGATATGGACTTGAAAAAATAGCACGGGCTGATGTCGGTTCTTTTTTTTATTATTTAAATTTGTTGACCATAACTGTTTGTAGTTAAATTGAAAAACACTTTTTTTATAATTTGGAAATTTTCACAAGAACTCCGTAGGTATATGCCACCGAAAAAAAACAAAAGCTCATCACATAAAGAATAAATTATTTGGACCATAGCACAACCTCCTTTCAGCCCAGTAATTTATTAAAAATAAATAAACTTACTTGATTCTATAGCTAACAAAATCGGTGCAGTAGTTTGGGAGCCTATTCAATAAAGAAATAATCAATAATGTGGGGAAAATATGAAAGTATGTCAATATGTCAGTGAAGTAACTAAAGAACCGCTTGCATTTTCTTTTCGCCATTATTCTATTTTCGTACACTCTTCCAACAAATTAAAAGTCATGACGAGCAACAAATTCTGTCACTTTAATCATACGTGAAACAAAGGCCGCCTTTGACACGTCATATCAAGGTTACTTTACTCGGTTTCATACAATAACTTTAAAGAAAAAAATAACAGTTTTATTTGGTGTTAAGATTTTTGTGGTTTTCTCCACAAACCAACTTTAAACGAGACCAAACGGGAAACACATAAAAAATACCGTCGAATGGGAGGTTTTCTAACAAGTGGCTTATTACAGTTCTAAGAAATGTCAATAGTTGGCACTACCTTAGTTACGTCGAGTCTTAACATCAGCGATCCCACAGTGCCTGAAGACAAAGGTCTTCAATCAGTGTGTCCTACCTGTAATGACATACGGAGCTGAGATGTGGACACTGACGGCACGGCTGGCCCACAAGCTCAAAGTCGCACAGCGTGCTATGGAAAGGCTATGCTCGGCGTTTCTCTGAAGGATCGAATCAGAAATGAAGTGATCCGACAGAGAACCAAAGTCATCGACATAGCTCATCTTTTTAGCAAGCTGAAGTGGCAGTGGGCCGGCCATATTAGCCGTAGAACCGATGACCGTTGGGAAAACGAGTTCTCTCATGGAGACCGCGTCTCGGCAAACGGAGTGTAGGACGCCCTCAGGCAAGGTGGACTGATGATATACGCAAGATGGCTGGAAAAAGCTGGATGCGAGAAGCCGAAAACAGATCACAGTGGCGTGCAATTGGAGAGGCCTATGTCCAGCAGTGGACAAGTATGGGCTGATGATGATGGCACTACCTAGACAAGGTTGTCATTTCATATTTTTATATTTTGTTGACAATTCTGAAATGAGTTTCTCCTTGAGATCATGTCTGATTAGCGCCATCTGTGAGATGTTTTGGAACTACTTTTGACATATTTGAAGTTATCAGAAAATCTCTCTAGGTCTAGTTATATTACTTGTTCGTCTTTCAACTCAAGCAGTGAGGGCACGTGCATCCAATAAAACGCTAATATGAGTACAATACAGGATTCGGCGAGTAATAAGGTTATTATGAACTACAATGTATAGATCATTTTTTTTTTATTCTAACGCCCACAGACACTACCACTACGTATACTATACTTTACTTTCTTGCTTCGATAATGGATAACGCTTTCGGGAAAACACACTTGCGGTACCTATATGTATTTGTTAATAACATCTTGGTTTGGCAAAAAGTTTTAGATGTTTGAAGGAAATTATCGCTACGTTTTTAAACCCCTTTGTGTTATAAGTTTGACGTATCTGTGTGAGTATGTGTCTGTCTGAGGCAACGTAGCTCCCAAACGGATGATCCGTTTTTAATGCGGTTCTTTTGTTTGAAAGCTGATTTGATCGAGCGTGTTCTTAGCTATGTTTGTTTGTTTTAAAAAGTTGTAGGGGTTGGAAGTGGGGATGAAAAATTTAACTTGAATAAATATGTCCAAGTGGCGTATCAAATGAAAGAGCACGACACGTATATTTAGAATCAAGGGTTTTTAAAAATTTACTATTTCATAGTTATTTATATTAATGTCAAACAAAAACCACTGAGTACCTAATGTACATTAATTACTACTTAGCAGGCAAATGTCGAGGTTTTCTATTGAAATAGTAGTTCTATCGTAAATAATTGTTGTATAAATTAATTGCATTGATGTTGAAGTCAAATATACCATATCATGTTCATTGGTTATGAAAATGAAAAAATATAGATGTCGATTAAGAAAAAAATATTACACAAAGTACAAGAAATCCCTGGTGTAACGAACTTCACGATAACATAGGGAACTTTAGGCCAGCAGCGGCGGCGAAGCAGGGAACTTTCGAAGCAATACTCTTGTAAATAGTTCCCGAACAAACATCGACAAGGTTCCTAATAACTTGCAGCGAAACTTCCCTTCTGGTTAATAGTTACCACGTGATGGTGGTAAAGTTGGTTCTGGATGAAATATTAGTTAGACAAACCTACAGGTTTGGTTTATTCTGTGGGGGTTGTTGCTTATCTGTACATTGTAAAGTCGAGTTCTGAAATATACTGCGTGTTAAAGGACCTCGAGCAATGGTCTTTGAAACTTTGTTGGGCTCGTCATTACGAATAACTTTTACTATGGGGCAATGCGGGGTAATAAAAAAAAAATGATCTCTATTCAAAATACATTTTTTTGCTTCGATTCGCGCTGTTTCGGTATAAATTTATATTAAAAAAATACTACAACAAAGTTTTAGAACCATGACTTCAAAATTTTTTCTCAATTAAATTTTTTCCCCTTTCCGTAGGATCCTTAGGGGATCAATTTTGAAAAATACCTTCTTATCTCAAGTAAACATTTTAAAAAGAACCCATTTGCAAATTTTTAGCTTTCATGTTCAAGTTTTTGGATTGGGCATTTGTGAGTCAATAAATGAACTGGTTAATACATTATTGACTCAGGTCTTTGAGTTTTATATATTACTAGCTGACCAAACAAACGTTGTTTTGCCAGTGTATCTCTGCTACCATATGCGTCCATCTATTATACAAATAAACCTCAAGAATCACTGTATCTACTAAAGAAAACCGCAACAAAATCCGTTGCTTAGTTTTAAAGATCTAAGCGTAGGTACATAGAGACAGACATCAGGAGGCGACTTTGTTTTATTCCATGTAATGATATAGATATTAATTTACCTACACACTTATCTTTCATCTATTCCTTGAACTTCTTGTAAGTACCTACATACGTACATTATAATTCAGTGCACATATCAAACATCGAGACAGATGATGGCTCCGCAGGTAAACGTCCTCACTGTGGATGTGAGGAACCATTTTAAACGGATCTCTCGTTTCTTTGAAAGCCGAAGATGAACCAGGTCAACGTAAACCCTCCATTTGCAGCATAATTCGTTCAGAACCGAACAAAGTTTGCATACAACTCTAACATGATTTATACGTGCATTTTCGTATAAATATTTAAACTGCCTGGCGCAAATGACATGTATTATTATACTAGTGAATGCCCCGTGGTTTCATTCGCGTAGATTAATATCGGAACGCAATCGAATTTCCTATGAAATATATGACAGAATAAATTACGTTGAACATACATGTTTTTGTTCAAGCTGGTGTAGTATACATTATGTAGGTACCAAAAATGATATTTGAATCTCAGTTTTTGGTACAAACTTCAATACCATGTACGAGTATATCGGCGTAGTAAATATTTTGCGGAAACTATCTAAATATATAAAACGGACTGACTGACAATCGAAACACAGCCCAAACAGCTTGAAATTTGGCAGTTAGATTAGTTATCGTGTAGGTGTGAACTAAGAAAGGAATTCCCGAAATTACCACGGGAACGGGATTTGTATGAAAAGTCTAAGCGTCTTTCCCCATGAAGCGATATCGATCGCGCGATAAAAGTTCGAGAGCCGATAAAAATCGCTCGTACGTCCGAATGGATGCAATTCTGTATCGCCGCGATATCAAGCGCGCTGCGCAACGGAAAATATCAGCATTTCTAATCATGTCGAGCGACGAGGAAGACGTGTGGGTGTACCTATATACCAAGTTCTATGCAAAGTCAAAATATCTATCTATAGGTACCTGCACAATAACATTAGGGACAAGTATTAAACTCAATTTATTTGCTTAATTGGATACCTCCCCATGAATAAAAAAATTGAGATCATGGTTGGTTAGATTTGACTCGTCTAAATTTTTCTTTAAATTAGTCATTTTATAAAGTAACAACATTAACTTATGTACCTACGTATGAATACTTACTAAATATTTTAATTCTTATAAAAACTGGCAAAGTCAAATTTAACCTACCTACCATGAACTAATGTTACTGTACAGGAACCTACCTATAGATAGATATTTTGTACAGAACTAGGTATATACTTACCTACCTATATAATATACCTACTCATAGATCTCCATTCTTTTTGCGGCGAAGCCCACAACTAAGAATATTTTTTTGAGGTAGATAGGTAAGTAGGTACCTATTCAGCTTGGCTCTCCTTTTTTACATGTACCTACTTACCTATGTTTTTGGTGGCATATCATTAACTACTTTTTGGAAAGAAAACTAGGCCGGCATTATGATTTAAAAGTCGATATCTGTACCTAATCTGCGCCTATGTATAGGTACCTACCTACGTTAAAGTATATGTTGCTGGGGAGCGCTTTTATAAAGATTAAGGTAGGTACCTACCTAGGTACTTCTGTTCCGTCCGTCCGTTCCGCCTGCTGCCTAGTCAAAACTTCAAATAGGTACCTTTGTGTGAATCGTGAACGGAAAAGTTTTAAAGTAGGTAGGTTCTTGTGTCAATACACTCACGCCATATCCCAAGGAGGGGTCGGCAGGGACACTCGTCTCACTAGACAAGTGTCCACGTTTCACTAAGCGTATGTATGTACCTAAATAACTTAAATAGGAAGTACCTACCTATATATAAATAGGGTAGGTACTTACCAGATAGGTTGCAACTTGCAACCTGTAGCTATGGAATTCCAGGCCAGTTCTATCAAATGGCGCTGAGAGTACTCGGGCAGGGTATGATTATAAAGGCACGGATGTTTTTCCACTTCTTGAACAAATTTTATAGTATTCTGCTCCTCCATCTTGATCAATAAATTATGTAATATTTATTCTTCCCCAGTAGATAGTTTCTTACCAAAAGGTTCGAGCAAGCGTCGGCGACTGAATTGCTTATCGATATTTGCGTACGCGACGTCGCGCGCAGGTCGAAACAAGATCGAGCGCTCGACCAGCCCCCATACTATTCATTCTGTATCGCTCGTCATGTGAATGTACATGCGATACGATATCGCGCGGTCGTACGACCGATATCGTTTGCTCATGCGGATACTCACGCGACTCTGCATACAATTTCAAAGGACTCGCGACGGTTTTGATATCTCACCGATATCGCTTATCGACGCAATTCTGTATCGAATCGCTTCATGGGGAAAGACGCTAAACCGTAAAAGTTAGGGGCTTGAAATTTAGCAGGTACTTTAGGGAATGAAAAGCAGAAATACGACAGGATTTTGAGAAATTCCCACGGGAACAGGAGTAACATATATTGGCAAAACAGCGTTAGCCTCGACTAATACACATATAGCTTACTTACTAGCCTCTTGCATTAGCAGCGTCGTGATGTATGAAAGTCTACAGTAATATAGATTAAACAAAAATATGTTAACATAAACATACTAATATCTTTTTAATTTCCTAACAACATAAAGTTCAAAATCGCATCACCAGCCAACTAACAACATTTCACAGCGCAAACAAAACAGAACACAAATTGCGTACAGTGTAATCAATTACATTTCACACAAAGATTTGTTGACGTATCACCAAAATGGCGTCGCAACAGAGAAAACGTGTCGATGAATAAATGCTTCCGCAGAAAGCAAAAGGACAAATCCACATAGACACATTAAGCTGGACTCCGCAACTAAATTAAATCACACACGCTCACGGCCGCAAATGATTATATGTATCATTCCCCTGTGTCTGTGCTATCAAATGTCATGTCAGCTGACAAGCAGGGGACATGAAAAGATATTGATCCGTTCCGGTACTCCTAAACAACGTGAAATATAATACAGACTAATGAAAGAGGTGTGGAAAGACACGCTGTGACGTCGCATAAATCATTGCAACATTTGGACGTGTGTGACGTCTTTTGATCTTTATTTAAAACTTATAATGCAGTAGCGGCCAGGTACGTGCTTCGCTAAATCAAATTAAAAAAATACTAGAACATCAAATTGGTAGCATTACCTAAATTCATTTGTTAAAAGCCGTGTGGTGACTTTTTTGCGTCATACGAAATAGATTTTTTTTTGTCTCAGGATGACATTTTGTATGGGTATTGTCCTTTTACAGGCTCTAGCCTAGTTGTCTTACTTACAATCTGTATACAGGAGATTGTAAATAAGACGGCTAGGCTAGAGCGTCTTAAAATAGTATTCATAAACTAAGAAACGGCACAGCTACTGCACTGCTAGTGAAGATCTGAAATGCTTGTCAAATGTAGGAAAAATACGACCAAACTTGTTTAAATTGATGGATGATGATAGTTCGTGAACTTTTAAACTTTTTTTTTAAATACTGTTGTAATTCTTCTTTACAATAGAAGTCGTGATTTACTACAATAACATTAAATGCGTCATGATTTAATATCTCACAATCACACCGATAATGTAAGATTAAAATTCTATTTTCTTCAGAAACTCACGTCTTTATCACGAATAATATTTAAAAAAACCGATATCAACAAGTCGCTTGCTCATACGATCTCTTAAAGTTCCTCTCGATTTATTGGGTATGGAATGATCGTACCCTGACAACCTTATCATGGGACCACCTTTGAAATATCTACATGCAACAAAAAAAAAATCGAATCCGTTTTATAAACTACGGCGTTATCAGCGAAGAAATATAAAAAACACATATGCGGTCGAATAAAGATAAACTACTTTTTTTGAAGTCGCTTAGAAAAGATATTAAAAAAAAGGTTTTAAGCAGAATAAATTTGTACCATATTCCGTCTTCTTGTTCTTCACATCGTGTCATTTTTATGAACGTTGAAAGTGACAGCTTTTGTACCAAACTCTGTATCTGTGTATGAGTCCTAGACTAAAACATCTATTATATTATTTGTTATAAAAAGACATAAGCAGGTTGCTAGTGAAGGAAACAATGCGGATGAATATCCGGGCGTCCACGAATAATCCATAATGATGTGGACAGATCCTTTGTAGATATGTCTATTAGGTCACTTTAGCTTGATAGTGTCTTGTTTGGATGGATAGATTTTAGCATTCTATCAAGACTTTTCAACGCCAGTTCAACGTTCAATAGTCAATTTCACCCGGTTATCACTTAAGTGGCCTTTAAACTTTCAACTGAAACTTTTAGCTTCAAGATATACCGGCTTCTTATATTTTTATGTACGTCCCAGACCAGCACAAAATATATTATGATTTCCTACAAAATCAGGAAGACTGTCTGTTCTCACATACGAAGTGTGGAATGCGACCTATTTTCGAGTTACACTAACAAATATCACGTATTTGCAATGGACAACCAATTTTATGGTACTGGAATGCAAATGCGAAACGACTTTTTGGAGCTCAGGGTTAAAATATGAATGTTGGAAAACCGAATCTCCTATAGCTATCTACCGACATGTTCTTCCGGCTTTGTATGAGTTTCTAGGAAGCTGGGGGACCAGTGGCCCGTGATTTACGATGTGTTT